>JAUZND010076323.1:0-38418 GCA_034780555.1 Coelogynopora nodosa | reverse complement strand
TTGATTTTACATTAAATAGTTGGAATTTTGGCGCCCTTTTATTATCCTGCCCCCCCTGACATAAAAGTCTATGTACGACCCTAGTGCATCAGTGTGAAAGCTTGAAAAATAAAAAATAAATTTAATAAAAATGACAAACCGTATTCGAAAGTCAGTTTAGTTCAAAAAACTTATTAAAAAATCGGTTAAATTGAAAAATAAATAAAGAAATTTGTATATACGTATGTGCACAATTATCAGGAACGAAAAAATAAGAATCGATTGTTTTTTACGTGGATATTTAGTTCAAAATTAGGTATTAATTGACTATTATAGTTTAAATATATCCATATTAAGAAAGTTTAAAAACATTTGCCAATTATGTCTTTCTGAAACGAAAAGGAGAATGTTTCATTCTAGTCATGATTAAAGATTAAAAAAACAGTACAAATTGCACGAATATAATTATGGCGATCAGAACACTGCAAGAAGATGTTAACGTCCTATGTACATTGGACAATGGCCGAATAAAAGGTTATTCTGTAATTATATGTAGCTTTCTGTTCATGAGTTATAATCATCAAACTACAAATATCGGTATAAATATAGGGTATTTTATTATATTTTTTAATTTCATATTTACTGCAGTTAATGAACTTGCTATAAAAATATCAATAACAAATTTGATGTATATCCAATATTAATAATATAATACAAATTTTAATACGTTGTATGTATATACAAGATTTTTTCAACATATTGATCGTAGCAAAATTAAGTTAGATGAGAAACATGTTTCATCTTAGGTTATTTTTTTATTTTTTAGCTATTAGATAATAGCAGACTGTTCACCGTCCTATTTGGGCGGGATAATCCCAAATTGAAAGACAACGTTCCGAAGATTCCTGACGAAACACTAAGCGGGATACTATTTGTCCCGATTTGTTCACCTACCTTAACTTTATTTGAGTTATACCTGATAGTATATATGTTGTATAATTGAACAATTAATACTTATTATATAAAGCGATTTATAATATGATTTAACGCGCACTTAGAATATACAGACATTGCACTGTCTCATATAGTGAAATGATCCAATCATAATTATAATCAATATTCTTATCTGGCGCCTAAACTAACTGTTCAATAGTATTTGTGAGTTGTGATAATTGTAAATTTGTTCATTATTTCTGTATTAAAATTGATGATTCGCGTTAACTATTATTTTTTCATTATTTGCTCGGATGCCGAATACATTTTAAATATCAAAAACAAATTTCGCTGCAGAAACACTACGCTCAATACATGTCCCGATTGGCTTAGCCCATAGGTTAAACAGTCTGAAATCTTTCTTTATTACTACATGAACGTATATAGGCTATTTGGGTCTGAATGAAGAATCCTTACTCAAGCGATTATAGGAAAAATTACTGGAGGTATGAATAATAATAATATTAATAAGGTAGGAATTCTGTTTTCAGACCCCATAATAAATTAATTTATCGTTTTTAATTAATTAAATATATTTAACGCTTACTTTAATATAAAAAATTTTCATAAACTAATTATGTACAGTTCATACGAATTTTTAATTTTGAAAATAGTCAAATAGGGTTTTTTCAAATGTAATTTTAATATATTGTAAATTATTTAGAACATCATATTTTTAACTCTAATAATGTATATATTGATAATGCTAATATATTATTAAAACTCGGATTGTATTTTACTCTGGCAGGTGTAATTGCAAAACTTTAAAATAAGTAATAATATGTTTTTTTTGAAAACAAAGAAAGATAATTTTAAAAAAGTAAATATTATGTTCATTTTGTCTGTTTATCTGCGCCAAAATAATGATATATAACTGAACATACGTAAGCAGCGCACAATTAAAACAATTTGCAAACTGGAAGACTGCATCGCAAAATTCTGTCACAAATTCTGTTGTTGAAATATGGATTCGAAGAAATTCGAGTTTTTGGAAGTAGAGCAGTCTGCAGTAGGCGATTCTGTTGCTCACTCAGACTGGTCTGCAAAAAAATTAATCTGGGTTCCAAATGAAGCACAAGGTTTTATTTCTGGAAGCTGCATCAAGGAAACTGGTGAAGAAGTAACAGTTAAATTAGTAGATTCAGGAAAAGAAGTAAAAGTTGCTAAAAATGATCTACAAAAAATGAATCCACCAAAGTTTTCAAAGGCAGCAGACATGGCCAATTTAACATTTTTGAATGAAGCATCTGTACTGCATAATCTAAAAGAAAGATATTACTCTGGTCTGATCTATGTAAGTATTTAATATATTTTCATATTAACACTACAAAATTTTCAATTATATAAGTAAGTATTTAATGTAGCATTTTTTTATTCTTTATAATTTAGTTATAAAAATCAGAATTCAAAATATATAAATTATAAGACTTCTTATATTATTATTCTCCAGAATAGTACATATATTATAAATAATAAATATATATATTTTTTAATTCATTTAAATAATAGGTTATTAATAAATCATAATGCTAATTTTCCATAAACTCTAAAATCAATACAAAGTATTTAAGATAAAATTTTACATTAATTTTAAATAACCTAAATCTGTTGCCAGGTATACTATATTATAAAACCTAATTTTAATTTCCTAAAACCTAATACCATAATAAGTTTATATAATAAAACTTGTTTTGAATTCCACATTTACATATTAAAACCTGCTACTAATATTACCAATTTTCCATAAAAAAGTAATATTCTACATAGAAAAAGATTTTATAGTATCTGATTTTATTTTAGTAAACAGTAAATTATTGAAAGTCATCTTCAGATTTTATCACAATAAACATTACATAAGTATTAATTTTTTTGTAATCAGTATCAGTTTTTTTTTATAATTTAAAAACACATAATACAAATTAATTTTATTTTTATATGTAATATACATTTATTTAGCTTTTTTAATCTATTATACATAATTTATTATTATTATTAAATATATGGTAGGTGTTAGTAATCCGGCAACTGGATTGATAACTCTAATGTTAGAAGACTGGCAACTTTTAAAATTAGTGTATATATAATACAAAATATTTTTTAAAATTATTTTTATGTATATATATGTATATAAATAGAATATGATTAGAATATTCTATTATAGTACATTGTGATTTATCCATGATACATGACAAAAATATTATTATATTTATTATTTATTCATGCACCTAATATTTGTAAAATAATTATTTATTATTATATTTATGATTGTTTCATCCACATTAAATATTTAAAAAAAATTATTTATTATTATATTTATCAGGTTATTATATTTTCTGGTTGCAGAATTGCTAACCACTTCATAAATATATATAATTATATACCATTTATAAATTAAACTATCTATCCTGTTATACTTTATTTTAGCTTAATATATTTAAGTAATATTTTATTCCACTAAGTTCATTATGTTATATAAATTATATTATTGTTACAGTATATTAAATTTTATAAATTATTTTGATTAATTTTACAATTCAGCTATAATTGTTTACTGACCTATAAATATATATATTTTAAATTTTATTTAAATATAAGTAAATTAATAAATATATAATATATAACTATAAATAAAGCCAAAGCCACGGTCAATTTCATTCATTATGTATTAAAACATTAAAGTGATTTTTTAATAAAAATATGGTTCTCTCTTTACCAGATGATTACTATATAAAAAGAAAGCCTATGTTGCTGTAAAAAAAACTTTATTATTTATGAACTTTCGGATATCCACTCCATAAATATGTAGTATGGAGTGGATTTCCAATTTTTTTTAATGAAAGTCAATTTTACTAATTATATATTCAAACTTTAAAGTGATTTTTTTAAATGATAATATGGTTCTCACTTTACAACATGATTAATATATTAAAAAAGCCTATGTTCCTGTAACACTTTTTTATTTACAATTTTTGGAGATCCACTCCATACTACATATTTATGCAGTAGATATCCGAAAATTCATAAATATTAAAGTTTTTCACCATCATAAACTTTCTTTTTATATATGATTTTTTTCCTTTAAACATTTTTTAATTCAAAAATATAGTTACTAATCCTAGTTATGTTAAATATTATTAGCTTTTAAATTGTTGTTTTTATAATTATTTTCTTAGAGGTTATAGTTTAGAAATTGAATATAGAATGTTAAATACAAATGGTCCAGATGGTGTGATATATGAATACATTTTTATAATAGATAATATCCAAAAAATCCCAAGAATGGTTATGATATTGATAATGTGTACTCATATATACTTAATTGTGTTGTTTTATTAAATTTTTAAATGGTTTTGTTTATTTATCCACTATCTTCAGTCAGTAATTTGTGATTTTCTCTCTACCAATATAGTTTGTGAACTCTTGATTTCTATCTGACAGTTTAATGAACTTTTTTTCAGTCTAGACAGTTTTTGAAAAATGGGTTTCCACAAAGGGTCACTCAACTGAAAAACTGATTCCACAAAATCTAATATCAATACTAAATACATATGATAGAATTTGATAGTAATTCTGAATAACCTATGGTTGATGTCAGGTATATGTTCTAAAATGTTATAGTTACTTTCATAAAATAAATTATTTGATTTATACAATATCTTAATATTTTATTTTGAAATAATTATAAAATACATTAATTTTTTTATTCATTTATTAAAACATGATATATGTACCTTTATTAATACTTTTGCCAGGCAAAATTGACACTTGCCAAGTATCTACAATAAATTGAAACTTAACATTTTGTTAGTTTGTTCTTATTGATAATCAATTTTCTTGAAAATATTTTTGTCTGTATTATACAAGTATTCAAAGATAATATAATCTGTACAATAAAGTAAAGCAAATTAAATAAATTGGTAAAAAATGAAAGAAGGGGAAGTCAGTTTAGTTCAAGACATGATAGAAATGGTTATAATATAGTTTTATTGTCTGAAGATGACTGTATAAAAATATCAATGAAAATATTTACAACAAATCAATTTTTATTTCATGCAACACTGTTAAAAATACTAAAATCAATATATACATATATATATATGTGTGTATAACATCCATTTTTATACATTGAGATCTATTATTAATTATATACTGTTTCACTCATTTATAAAACATTACATATATTATTAAGATTAGACAATATTATTATTGATTAATAATAAATTGGTATTGAAATATACATACTATAATAAATGTATATAAGGCTATTAACATTAATGGCAGATATAGTGTAAGTAAAAAAGAATGAGTTATTGTAATTGATTTTTATTTAGACTATAGAATAAAAAAGTTGTTATCCTTAGATAAAAGCAATGGTCATCAGGTCCATAACATCTAAAATTGTTAAGTGTTACTAGGAACATTAGGGTTCGTTTGCAATTCTGCTTTCTACTTTATGCAATATTTACATTATTTTTAATTATTAAAGAAATTGTGCTCACATATTACTAAATTAGTTTGTACATGTCATTGAATCAACTGAACATTATATTATATATAAATTAGTATAAATAGACTGTCACTGTATAGAGAAGTGCTTCTTGATGTTCTCCTTTCTATCCCTTTCTATTTGTGTGTGACATATACTAAGAATTAATTATTATGAATAATACAACATAGTATGAATTGAGTAATGTCATTTTAATTTAATTGATTTGTGTAATTATCATTTTTTTAAAGTTTTAATTTCGAATATTTTTGCAATTTAATATTGTACCACCCTAATTGTAATAATTGTAATGTTTCTTTTAGTATTCATTTTATTAGCATTGTGTCTCACAATTAATATGTTTGGTTTCTTTATTTTACTATATATTATAATTTAGAAACTATAATGTCATTAACTATTAGGAAATATCTGGCAATTTAGATATATTATATTACTACTCTGTTTTTAGGAATAGAAAAAGTCGGGTAGTATTCTAATACAGAGCTTAATTAGTAAATATGGTCAAAAATAATAATATACATTTATAAAATCAGTGATAAATGCAATATATATTAATATTATTAACCATGATATTAATTGTTTTCCAAAATTGTCATTGTTTAAATTAACCATATATATATATATTGAAAACTCGTGTTCTCTATACTGAGCCTATAGACTGCAATATAGGTAAGGATTCAGATTGTACGACGAAAATTTGAACTGTTGTATTCCGACTAAATACACAAACAAGTGATAATTGATTGGTGATAACATGTAGAAGCATTCTTGCAGATTAAAGTTCCTATATTTTAATCACACAAATCTGTTATATCTAGTCAACAAAATAATATTTGCTCTACCGACATTAACCAAAAATAATAAGCAATTACTAGTAATCCAGACTGTATTTTTATAAGTCATCTTGTATAATACGAGTAGGCATACAAAATTAAATTGTCATTGATTGTCCCTTAAACAATCTAGTTACAAACAGATTCAATATACTGTATTTCAATTTAAACCAAAAGGTATGCAAACAATTTTTTTAAGTGTTCTGGATATGGGAATAACATGATGATTCTGTTCAACAAAACATTATACACTGTTCTGTTTCTTGCCAGACGTATTCGGGTTTGTTCTGTGTTGTGGTGAACCCCTACAAACGGCTGCCTATCTACACCGAGGATGTGATCGAGTGGTACAAGGGGAAGAAACGCTATGAGCGCCCGCCGCACGTCTATGCTGTTGCTGACACAGCCTACAGGGACATGCTTCAAGGTGAACATTTTAGTATATAGGCGCCAATTCAGGGTGGGGAGGGGGATCGGGGCCGGGGTCCGTTTCTCACCCGAAATGTTTTGGAAGATTTTTATGAACTCCAAAGTTGTAAATATATGCTAGATTTAAAGAGCTAAAAATCTTGAGCCACTGATAACATATTACTATTTAGAAAAAAATTGCGAAAATATTAAATGTAAAGTTGCTACTTTGTTTGTTTATATTCGATAAAAGGCAGTCATTATATACAATTTTCCACTGTAAAGATTTACAGGGGCAGTTACATTTTATTTTAAGCGTGTGGATAACGTTAAATGAAATAATTAATATTAAGCTAAGGTTTTCATTTTAATTAATAAATAATTATTTGTTTTAAATATAGTCCACGTCATTTTAAAATATATGTTAAATGTTCAAAAATAAATTGTTCGATATCAAAGGTTTTGTAGTAGTGCGGTAAATATGTGTTATTATATCTATGCTAATTAGTTATCATAATGGCCTTAGCTTTATAGTTATTTTTATAACGTCTCTTAAACCAGTTTTTAGTGACAAATTAATATATATTTGTTATTCTCTCTTCACTTTTATTAGATCGTGAGGATCAGTCCATTCTCTGCACGTAAGTTACTGAGCTATGTGGATTGCATTTTAGTGTTTTAATTCTTCTAACATATCTAAGTAAAGTACATTGTGTACACGATAAATAAGCGATATAAACTACAAAACTTGATTGGTTGCGTTATTAATAAAGGCCGATTCTTTTTTCTTAATTTGACTCATGTTTATAAATATGAGTTATGGCTAATCCTTTACAAGGAATTGACGGGCAGGAACACATCCCGCTCATAAATTCGAGAAAAAGAGGAAGGTAAAAAATGAGGGTGAGGTAGATTGGAAAGAAAAATGTTGGGGGAGGGGGGGGTAAAACTTTGTCCCCCCTAAATCAGAGGAGCTAGCTGTTTAAGGTAAGGCCCAGAATGACAACTTCGACAATTTCATATAAAAACGAAAAATGTATCTTTATTTTTTGATGCTCCATCCTAAAATATCACTATAAATGTTTACCAAAAAAAAAGTGAACATTACTTTTCATTCTTCTCTTTCTCATCAATATTATAAACCACCCAGTTGTTCCACGGATAAAACTTTCAACTTGATATTTTTTGTTCATGGTCTGTATTCAATTTTATCTAAATGGTTAAAACGCTTTTATTATCGCAATGGTATAACTAATGTTCACATACGATATACATAATGATCATATATGTAGGTTTTGGTAGTCTAATGTAGCATACATTGTCTATACATTTATCTGTAGTCTATACACAGCCGATCCTCACTTGGTTTGTTTTTATCTATTCTATCATTGACATCATATTATGTACCTTATATTTTATATTTAACTTCCAAACTAGATACAGTATACCATTGAGTCGCTGTAAATTAAGTCCATATCAGTGTAACCGAATATAGAATAATGACTTGATTACATATATATATATTTACATAGTATATAGACACTATTGGCTCACTGAATACCTGTTACCATACACGGTATAGCTGAGTGGGATCCATCTCAGTCGATTAACTTTTCTAAATACCTGCAGTGGCTATGTCGCCACCAATACGTCCGATATTTCCTTTTGTGTACTACCTAAATAGACCGTGTCATGGCGTACAGCTCTGTAATTAATGTGTATGTCCTAATGTATAATTATACGAACTTGTTTACAACATGAATCATTCGATTTTTAAAATTATTTTGAGCCGTCTATAGGTAATGCTCTTATTGTTTACAGACCTCTGAACTCCTCTATTCTTCCTGGATAGCTACACCTTGTCAGAGGTTATACATTGATTTCTCTTAGCCAGAAAACCAGGGCATGCGCTATTGTATGGTGCAATTAAGAGATTGTCTTTCTGTAGTATTAAAATGTTTACTCGGTGTTCATATACGATCGTAAATTTATTGATTTTTGTTCTCATTGAGTATTGAGCACTTTCTTTGTTGGTTATATATAGTATAGCGTTTTTAATTGGTTTCGGAGTGCAACTGGGAGTTTATTATTAATATATATGGAGTGAATATTATTATATATTTAAGAGGAAAATAATAATTTATTTCGTATACTTTGATCATCTAGCTGTTCAAAACACTGGAAATTGTGTCGTTATTTGGAAAAATAATGGTGCTTGAATGTCTGTGCTTTTAGTAGGTTTTAAATATAGACTTATATATATTGATTGATCACAGTGAAATGTCAAAGATTTTTGTTATTATTATTGAATTAGTCCATTATGGAACAACATACTATGTAGTGAGAACTGGTGACTTTCGAAGTATAGGTTGGAATTGTAGTTATTGTAATAGTTTGATTATTCTGTATGACTTATCGGAGTGTGTATATATATATGGTGAACCCATATGTGTTTAACTTATAATTGTGCATACATTATATTATATTTAAATGTTTCCTCTGAGAGATTTCTTTACTTTCTGTGTGATATTTAATTTCATCACTGCTTTTGTTTGTAATGTAATAAATAGGAATTACCAATATTAACTTGTACTAATTTGATCAGAACCTGTGTATCAAAACAATAAATAGGCTAACTCGAGTATCAAGCAATGTCCAGGCAAACATGAGCATATACACAAAAATAATTGTTTTTCTTATTTTTTTATTTGTTTTGTCGCGATTTAGAGGACCATAATGAAATTCTGTCATTTACTATTACAATCTAATTTTTTCGGGCATTCATTACTTACTTACATTTTTTAAAATTATTAATATATTATCTGAAACAATAATCAATCCGTTCTTTTTTCGAAGTTGTCACATTTTTACTTTATTTCAAGAACATTACTGCATATAGGCAGTATCACAACAATGAATTGTTGTAATTCTATCCCACTTTGCAGTGGTGAATCTGGCGCCGGAAAGACAGAGAACACCAAGAAGGTGATCCAGTATTTGGCCAGCATCGCCTCTCATGTCAAATCGCAAAAGTTGACTCCTTCGACCGCCATTGCTGCCCTCCACGTAAGACACATGTTGAGGCTGAGTTATTACATTGGACGTCGTCCATGGTCATTATTGAGAATGTTATATTTAATATATACTTAAGTAGTTGGTGTGTTTATATAGGTCTATTCCTCATTTAAATATTGTTAAAAAGTATTTGAAAATATGTATATGTTGATAATGTAAGCTTGACCTTGTCATTAAGACGTATAGGTATCTATTTGTAAAAATTAAAATGTGTTTTTACATTTCTGGTGAGTATCTTTTAAAACATTTAATATGGGAAGATTTATGTATTTTAAAGTGGCCGCAATTTATCTTTAAATGCGAGGTGCAAATACATAAAATCCGCGAAGATTCCTTATTTTTATGTTTTTAACTTACTACAAACAGTATAATCCCGTTTTCAAGGATCGCGGCTAAATATTTTATAAGTTTGGGAGAGTGATTTATTTAAGAAACCCATAGAGGTATAGTACTGAACAAACTCAGAAAAGTTGCTATTCACTCGACAAAGACACCGCTGTCTGCCAGGGAGATATATAAGGTACACTGCTGGGATTCGAACCTGTTATCCCACAGTTTAAATGGGTCCTCATTTGTGCGCTGCAGTTTTTTTGAAATATTTAATGACTTGATATAAATTTAAATGGTATTGCCGAATTATTCTTTTAAAAATTACTTTTAATAAATATAATCAATTAACTGTTAATGAATCAATAGTGTTACCTGTAGTCATTAAAATTGACTGCATAACCAGTTTGTATTCTACGGTGTCCAATTCAAATATTCTATAATTTGTAATGAGTAGGTGTAGTACTTTTCTCCATATATAAATAATTAGGACCTGTTTTATTATTTGACCATATCATTTTCTTTAAATTAAGGTCTTATTGTTGTAAAATACTTCAGTCAATGTAAATGATTGCTATTAATTTTATATCATATGTTCCGACGCCATATCGCATGTTTTGACGGCATTGGATTATTATATTATCTATATTATATACACATATATAGGTGTAGACATGCAATACTTTTGGATAATATTATTTATCGGTGACCAAAGGTAAGCCTCGTTTGTTATCAGTTCAATTGCCATCGTTATAAGGCTAATCAAATTGATTTATTATCGGGCTGTAATTATAATACACATTTTTTCACTGCGTATTTTGACTTTTTCTTCATTCACCTATCAGACCAAGGATATCAACGCTGTGAGTATTTCAGCAGTCTTTTTTTATGTGCAAGGTTTTGCTTTTTCTATTGAATTAAATATTAGCTTTCCGCCGTTTTTTATAAATCTATTTTGAATGTTTTTACTTTTATACTTTCTTTTGTATCTATACACACAGTATGCTTTGCTGTCGTTCAGTTTCTGCCAACATTTTAGGAATTAGTTGACACTTACAACGCGCTTAACTGGAGTTCACAAAATGTATTGCGCACTTTATCTCACTTTTATTTTGACTTCGTTTAATTTATGTCACTGCATGTGTGTGTTTGTATTTATAAATGTTTATAATTACAGGGTTGTCACTAATCCCAATTTAATCGGGACGTCCTGAATTTCCCGATTTTTTTGTTTCACAATGGTCTCCAAATGTTTATTTTTTAATTTTTAGAGAAAAATTCGGAGGCGAACACCCGAGACCTCCATTACCGCACAGATGTTTTCCCCATAAAGTGTGGCAACCCTATAATAATTGTTATATTTTTTCTGTAATTCCTGTTTATATAATAGTCTATAATATTATGCTCTAGCTTATATTTTTCCTGTATAAAACAAGTTCCATTTCGTTGAAGGTTTAGATATTATATAGGATTTAGAGTGGAATTATCTTTCTCAACACAGCATTCTATAACTATCGGTTATTCATGTGTTGACGTATTTGTTATATCTAGTATTATTATACACTTCCATCTTGCAATATAACGACTATTGTAATTGTTTCAAGGTTTCGATACAACGTGTATTACGACACTATATTTGTATTGTTGGATACAGCGTTTTATTTCTAATGCATAAAGTAGGTATGACACTGTACCTACATAGTATATTGCGCTTTTACGTCATACCACAAAACATTAATACACCTGCAGTACAATATGTTTTTCCAGGGTATTTTTATAATATTTAGTTTCAGGTAGACAGGATATATGCATTGCATACAATACGTCAATTGCATCTTGGTATCGATTTATACATTAGTTATACCTTTAAAACACTACTAAATTCAATTACTATTATTAATAATGTAGTTACATTTAATTTGGCACAAGTATCATCTTATCAATATTTATAGCAATACTAATCATTTTTGTACTGTGTCCAAACTATAAAATACTATTACTGCTTGTATTCTCTAACTTGTGTCCGGGCTTGCTACATGTTTTTGGTATTGAGCCTTTTAAATTATATGCTTATACTCATAAAGGTACCTTAATATCTATATTCATAATCTATGTTCAAAACTTTTCCATATTATATTTGTGTTTTGAATTGTTTTACGTTGGTTTGTTTCATTTATTTAAGTGATTGCAACGATTATGTAAATTTTTTAATATTCGCGCATAATCATATATATTTATTACAATTGTAATTGTTATGTTGGTTTTTTCTGGCTTAACTGCTCAGTCTACCCTTATAAACATGTTGATGTAATTTAAAACATATACAGTACAAGCAACCTTTGGTCCTCAATCTCATACTACCATGTTCTTATCATGTAATTATAGGGGGAATTGGAAACTCAGCTCCTACAAGCGAATCCTATACTGGAATCATTTGGCAATGCGAAAACCGTCAAGAATGACAATTCATCTAGATTTGTATGTCGATTTTTTTTCATTAAATATTGCCTGAACTTGTTTAACACTTATTGCACAGTATAACAAATTGACACTATTAATTTTTTTTAGTTTTGTGTTTCTCTATATGTTAATTGTTTGTACTTGTCAAAAATAAATCGAATCTATATTTATACAATTTCAGGGTAAATTCATTCGCATCAACTTTGATCCCTCTGGATTCCTTGCTGGAGCAAATATCGAAAGCTGTATCCTTTTCGATATATTCTAATTTATTCCGATTGTTTTAATGCAATCACCACCTATAAATGCTATACATTATACTTTTAGTGTATTGCCATTATTTGTGGTAAAAATACTGGTATTCGAACATTTGTAATCCACAAATATTTTAAGCTGGTCAATTATAAAACTGGTCAACTGGTATAAAACATGATAAAACTGGTCAATAAAGTTACGGTCATTTATAATATCAATAGTTAGCCATTTTTGTGTTAAATTAATATCGATTATAAACCATGTCGGCGGAATTTATTTGTAAAATAAATTAAGTATTTTATTAGAAAATTTATACTGAAATTCCATTATTTGAATTTAATATCATAATATAAAAATGCAAATATTGTACTAACATAGTGTATTATTTATTTATAATATCTGCATTGTACACTTTTAAAGATTAGATTAGTTTGTGGATTGTTTACATAACCCCTTTGGAAATATTTAATTTTGACATATAGCCTGTTTGAACATGTTAAAAATTTGTTGCAATTATTTACATCAAAATCGCCTATTAGTCAACTAGATCGAAATGCCGGCACGTACCGCCTTATTAATTGTTGGATTTTTTCAATCATTATTATTTTTATATTGTTACATTACTATTGATAATATTAAGTCTGTTGTGCGTTATGGAACGATCAATTGCATGTTATTTTATTTTCGGTTAACTCATGCTATATACTATATTCTATACTATCACTAGCCTACCTCTAACACTGTACTGTACTATACACTAAAACTGTACTGATCCAGCTTTAAGCAGGGTTAAAATCATCATGCCCTGATGGATTCCTTAACATGAACCACCGCACCACCACCAACCAACAACAACGTCAGACCTCCTGGAGAAGGCCCGTGTCATTCGACAGACCGGGGAAGAGCGCAGTTTTCACATCTTCTATCAGCTCGTGGCCGGAGCTAATGGGGAACAGCGCGACAGTCTCCTCCTGGAGCAGAAGACGACCTACCGGTACATGGCGGGGGGGTGCATCGGTCTGCCTGGAGTGGACGAGAAGGCGATGCTCAAGGAGACCATGGAGGCGATGACCATCATGGGGATCACCGCCGAGGAGCAAGATGGTGGGCGCATAGTTTGTGACTCTATTGATGTGTACAATATAGGACTGTGGTGTTTAGTCTGTTTTTTATATCATCCAAATGTGTCTTCATACGTGATGAGTAGGGTGTACTACAATATAATAATATAAAGGTGGTCGCTTGTCAGTTCTGTCATAGATGGAGATATATACCTAGCGGGCTACGTTGGTATTGTGTAGGCTAAAAATAAGTTTTTTTTGTGTAATATGTTCTGTTCACGTGAGACCCGTGTTTAGGTACACTCGACTCCATCTGTGATGGAATGTAGAAAAACATGTTATTGTATTACACATTGTCATATTATGGTAACCCTGACGGTTTAATAATCCTACAATTGGAATATATAGAGACACTAGTTAGATGTATCATCATAATTGTACATTGGTTAACGCGATTATATAAGAATATAATGTTTTCACGAAATAATTTAATGTTATTGCAAGCAACCGTTGTGCTCAAATGACTTAGGTAATCTAATAACTGAAATTCACTTATTGTAAACAAAAGTATAATATATCTCCTTTTTAGGTGTAATACAATCTCTGTTTTTTATATTATTGTTTGAAAGTGACTGTCGAAAGTGAAGTATTAGTAATTTGGATTGTTAAGAAAAACATAAAAGATTGAACAACCCTGTCATGGAGAAATGTAATTGTATAGAGAATACCTTTTTGTTGTTCAAGGACTTATGTAGTTCTTAGTTCACTAATAAAAGTAACTATTTTAGTTTGAATTAATTCAAATTGATCTCTTTTTTGATCTCTTTTTTATCTCTTTTTAGCCTGGCCTATATTATGTAAAGGTTGCACTCATTTATTTACTGGAAATACATTCAAATATACCGAAGCCGCCGACGGCTTGCCTATTTTAGCAGAAATCGACAAAGTGGTATTTTCAACAATATCAAAGCAATAATATCAGTAATCTTTTAAACGTTTTATAATAAAATAATTTTAATTTTGATAAATTCTTTTTAAATAAATATTTTACAGAGTAAATTATGAAAGCTATTACAATCGAGCGATGTTAATTTTTGTAATATATATAAACCAAATAAAATTATTTGATTGAAAACCGGTTTTTACATATTATATAAATGCAATGAATAATCTTAAAATCACATCAGTATACTGCCTACCGTATTTACAACTATGGGCCTATAAGTTCTAAATTGTTTAATTGTGTATTATTATCTGTTCTAACACTATATATATTACGTATGACAAATTTTTATTTAGCGATTTAAGTTACAATGTTAGGACAATATGGATAAATGAATTACATAAATAAAGATTGGACTGTACTACAACTAATTGGATGGGTAATAATAGTTTAGACGTGACGCGTAAAAACAGTTCAAAATATCAAAAAATAATAATTCATATTACATATTTGCATATTATTTAATTATAATTGTTATTACTTACATACAACTTATTACATTTTCTTTGATGGCCTTACTAAATTAATTCAATTTACTTTTACAGTCATACAAAGCCATTCGGTTGCCTTAAAGTCTTCAACACATATTCTATTTAACTTACACAGTCTGACAAAGTCATTGCATTAGAATGTGTTACACGTCCTATATAAAGTTGTTCGATTGCTTTTACACTCTAAGTAAAGTAGTAAACAAAAATGCTAACATTGAATTACTAGATATATATGCTCATATCAATATTTTTAATTAGTCGGTAACTCTCGACTACCAAAATAAACTATCGATTCTAGTCTGCCGTTTTTTTATTGTATATAAAATATTGAAGTTCATTTTTTGAAATTAACCTCAACTTTTAAAATTAACTGTAAAATAGTTTTAATCTATTAGCGCTTTGAAAGTGCACCAAAAACCATTAAGGTAATCAATTGATTAATTGATTGATTGAGATTAAAACTTATACTGTCACAAATCATGCGAACCAATTTATATCTATCTAAAACCAGCCGGTTCGTGTGCGCACTCCACTGCAATCTCGACACTGTCCAGTGTGTGTATTGTCTTTTTGACTGTCTGCAGATGAATCACGTATTTTCCAATGTAAAATATGTGATTTATTCTATAATGTGAAACACTGATAGCTGCCAACACTTTCTGAAAGTGTATGCAGTGCGGTATACCTAAACATAATATTAAAATGTTCAGTATCTTGTCTTCCTAGGTATACAATTTTTGTTTCCGGTTGACCCAATAGTATGTATCGGTCGTATCTGTATATTTATTTACCTGATGAAGTTTTAAGGTATATACCGTGGAATTAAACTAGACTGCTATATAACCAGTATTGTATGTGCAAGCGTTGACACTATATCCAGTCGTGGCTATTGTCAAGATTCCTAAAGGCGAAGTATATATCTAATCTGTTCGACAATTAGCCTGCAGAATGAATGACATACGGTTACTTAATATGCGTTGTATGAATCTATATTTTGTGTCAACTAATAATTGTTTAATCAAACTATTAAACTTAAGAACTATATCTATTATATGGTAATATTAATTACATGTTTAGGTTCTAAGATTTAACTAAGAAAGAAATGTTTGTATTCTTAAATTTCCATTTTAGATCTACCTCCCATTTCATTTTTTAAAATTAAAAATAAAACTAGTTAATTTTAATCACAGCTAACTTTTGTGTGTAATTTGAAACAGAAATTTCTATTTGTTAAAAGAACATTTATTTATATTTCCTTTTTGAGGACTTTGCTTACATGTTGTCTAAATTTAAATTCTTAAAATATTTTAGTTAGCTAACAATACATATATTTATAATAAATTGCTATAGTATAAAGAGTATTGATTTTTTTGTGTATTGATTTTAATTGAAATTTACCGAAGAGATGCATTTTAATAATGTTGACATTTTAAGATGTCCACTGAACATTTCAAAAACATATACAAGTTATCTATTAAAGGTGTTATCACTTAATATACACACTTTAAACTTGCAATAAAAATGTTTACAGTTTTTATTACTTAAAAAAATAGGTGCTAAGTAAACTATGGGAACAGTGATAAACTATGGGATTGTGCGTACATAAACCGGTAAACTGCCACTGAGGGTCCAAAGTCCCCCATCATTGTTTAGTCATCTTGTCTTGTTGCTATATTATCCGGCCTGTTCCCAATTATTTTAAATCCAAAGGTTTGACTGTACTTGCCATCTTATCACCCCAGGCCTGTTTTACATAGAGTACAAGCTATGTTTGGAATGTAAATTGTTTTAATAAATATTTGTGGTTTGATGATAACTCATTCCTTTTGTTTGACCTTTCTGAAGTTAAGTCATGAATGTTGGTTTTTCCTTTAAACCATCCTGATATTATTAGGAAATTTGTTTCTTATTTGACTGTCGCTTTGATATTTTCTGGGTTTTTTAAAATTTATATTTTTACTTGTTTTGTGATGATGTTGAGGATTTCAATAGAATGTGTTCATTTACTATCTAATGTGATATAATTAAAAGCTAACAGTTCTAATATGTACATATTTTTTACTTTAACAACACATTGTAGTATTTCCTTAATAGTAGGTAGTGAAATACGAATATTGTATAAATAAAATTATATATTAATTATTATACACAATCTCATGTTTCATAATATCTTGTTTTTGTCTTTTTCTTCTCTTACAGCGATCTTCCGCATCGTCTCTGCTGTCCTTTATTTAGGAAATCTGGAATTCCAGAAAGAGCGCAACTCAGACCAGGCCATTCTGCCTGACAATACAAGTGAGAAGCAGACTGGGCCCTGGCTGAGTTATATGCTGTTCAATTTATACATATTGGACGATCCTCGACTTTGTACCCAATCAAATAGGGTTGCTGGTGGCCTACATGTCATGCTATATTTTATAAGGTTATATAGTTAGAATTTACGGATTGTGTAGAACGGTAGTGCGGTCGAAACATCAAAGCGCACTTGAGATTATTTTGACAATAAAAGCCGACACAATTCTTAAAACTATATTCTACGTCATCATTTATGTTCCAGGAACTTGTCTACGAGTGAAGAACTCTTGCTTTTAATTAATAATTGAGAATTATTACATGTTTTAATTGTATTTATATCACTGGGACATTGGGACGCTACATTATGCAGGGCATTAAAACCAAAAAAAAATATGCGTAACTTAGAATTGACTATTTTAGTTATGGTTTCTTATATTTTTTAATAAGTGGTTAAAAATATTTTACATAGACCTATGGACTTTTAAACAGTAAACCTACTTTTACAGTAACATGTTACTTAAGTGAGCATATTTTGAAGCCAAATTTTAAACTCAATTTGATACTCAATGTGACAATGTGGTTTCATTTTTGTATATTTTGGAGCCCCTCTTCAATCACCTCAGAAATCATAAGTAAAATTATGTTTCTGAGTGGTGAGCGTTGTACAGGGATTCGTGAAATACCAAGAAGTGGGCCTATCGCTGAATATTACATATTTTCCAGAAAATCAGATTGTTGGTTTTGCTGACGGAGAGTTCTTCGAAGGGGGGTTCATTGTGTGAAAATTGAAATATTTACTGATGTGTTGGGTTGTTATATAGATGGAGGGAAAGTTTCATTAGAAGGAACTTTTGAAGATCAGTTCTACTATGCTTCTAAACATTATATAAAATAACTACTTTTTATTAATATTATCCACAACGACTCCAATTATCAACCAAGGTTCTGATAGTGTTTTGGAAATCTTAAAAAAAAATTAAGATTGGTTAATATGTTGGAGAAATGTCAGAACATTATTTTTATTCGTTTTAAAAATGTTTGTGGTATTGTTATATATTTCAATTGAATTTCTAACTATCTAAAAAAATTATCTATTTTTTTCATTTTGCATATACGCTTTTTGCAAATATTTGAACAACTTATATGCTTAATCCTCCTTTATAGATTATACAATTTATTTACCTTTTTATTTGTTGTTTAAGTTTGTGTTGGTAATGCACATTGTAATTATATATTATATATAAATATATATATATTATATATAAATATAACTAATTATAACTACTTGAATATTCATTAAATACTTGGAAAATACCCACAATTTATAACTACATCCCTAAATTGTTATACTCTTAACGTATACGGTGGTACCACCTGCTCGCCCCCTACCCCCCTCTATCCAGTTGCCCAGAAAGTCTGCCATCTACTCGGCATACCCGTGACTGAATTCACCAAGGCCTTCCTCAAGCCGCGCATCAAGGTGGGTTAATATTATTAAATAAAAACCCAACGTTTGCCAAACTAGTTTCGATTATATTATTTATTCCTTTCTATGGCTGCAAAAGTAAGATTTATACACTAATTTCTTAATTATACACATTTATTCTAACTGAATATTACCGGGTATCCATTGTCCTTGACGTAAATTAATAATTTTACCTAATAGTGTACTAGTTAACTAATACCTGATTTTGAAATTGTATCTTAAGAAAAATGTCTCTGCCGCATTTCATTACATTTGCAGGTTGTGAGGACATAGTGTGAAATTAAAATATTATCTGTATTATGAGAAAAGCTACATTTGGAACATTTAAAAGTAGACTTTATATAAATATTTAGGTTGGTAATATTATCGATGTTACTGTAGATTTAATAATTTGATAAACCGTTTATGAAACATTTCTTCAATTATAACATATTGTTTTCAATCTACTTTACAAGGTGGGCCGTGAGGTGGTCACGAAAGCGCAGACCAAGGAGCAGGTCGAGTTCGCTGTGGAGGCCATGAGCAAGGCCCTCTACGAGCGTCTGTTCAAGTGGCTGGTGGCGCGGATCAATCGAAGTCTGGACCGCGGGCTGCGACAGGCTGTTAGCTTCATTGGCATTCTGGACATCGCCGGCTTTGAGATCTTCCAGGTGAGCTTCTATCTTTCTCCCTCTCCCTCGATTTGTCTGGAATGTGACTTATAGGAGAGAAGATTCCGGAGGGATATCAACTGCATTCATAATCAACTCATGTTTAAAAATTATACATTATCTATATTAACCCAATGTATATTTTTCTACTTCAAAAGACTCCGGTCGAGACGTCTTTTTGTTTTCCGTGGTAAAACATACCGACTTCAGAACGGGTTTTAGCCTTTTTGTAACACTCATTAGATGTACTTACCTCTGTGTTGAAGTTTTTTTCTGTATAGTTATATAATATCGGGTTTTGTTTTCGCTGCTACCTTGTACGAAAGTGGGAAGTAAAGATTATTAAATATTGCTTATGAGTGGCGCCCGTGCATTTGCTTCACAAGTTAAGACCCTCTTTATTAATACTAATGTATTTAATGCACAGTATTTGTCTCGTGTTTGTTAGCTTTGGCCATTAAAAAAAGTTAACAATCAGAGCTAAAGTCTATTGTACACTTACACAATGTTATATATATATATTGTTGTGAATAGAATCCAGCTGTAGGACGTGGTACTGTTTGTGCGGTATAGAGAAAGTTGTGTTGTTACACCACCAGGTATGTGTACTGTATGTCTGTGTAACTCTCTCCTTTTCTTGGAGGTGTAACTAAAAACTCGACAGTTTACCGAAGGTGTGGTAACGTTTGACTTTGAAAGAGAATCGCGGTATGTCGCGTCGCACTAATACAGACATGTCATGTCAACCGGCCGTCCAACATGGTCACACTCGTATAGACTTTGTGCGCCGGTTTTAGCCCCTTGTTGTTACGGGAGAACCTCTGATTTGGACCGTTTTTTGTGGAATGCGTGTGCGAAAGATACGCGCGCGAATTGATTAGTGCGTATAGACATAATGTTGTCCAGTATGTAAGACTATAACATAACTCTCGTCTTTGTTGTAATACGTTTTATTAAACTAATGTCAAATCGTGGCGTTGGCATTTTTATTCTCATTTGTTTATTAATAAAGGAAATACTGTTTTATGAATGGAACCAGGTGAGAAAATAAAAGGAAACAAATTGTTATTCAATAAAATATAGATTCAGAAAAAATTAAGCAAGTTTTCTATAATTCTGAACATTTAATTCTTGTATATTGTCCTTATCTTCTCTTCGGTACTTTTTTTTCATTGTCTTATTCCATTTAGTTGGTAAATAATTTCTTTCTCTACCTCCATATCTACGCCATTGTCTGATACTATTTTATTTCTTTATTTCTTATTATTGATAATTGGAATCTTCAGCTTTCCTACCTATTTGAGGCTACTGCATGGTATTCCTGATATTTCATAGAAAATAAATGTATGATGTAAAGAATATTAAAGCTTGCTTAACTTTTGACAAATAAACATAGTCGTATAATTAAAAATATCATCCAGCAAAACGCACACTGAAGCAACATTTAGCTACGCTAAGTATTTTATTCTGAGTGTATTACTTATTTGAAAAGGATTCCCTTGAATCTTTTTCATTCCTATATATTTCAGTGCTATTCTTTATAATTTCTCTCTTTTTTGCGCTGGTTGTTAAATTTTCAATTTTTTCCTCTATATATTATACCTGTTATCTTAATCATATATTTTTCTTTTTATCTTTCTGATTCTACTTCTCTCTCTCTCATCTAGGTCAACTCCTACGAGCAGCTCTGCATCAATTTCACCAACGAGAAGCTCCAGCAGCTCTTCAATCACACGATGTTTGTTATGGAACAGGAGGAGTACGCCAAGGAGGGGATCCAGTGGAACTTCATCGACTTTGGCCTCGATCTTCAGCCGGCTATTGATCTGATTGAGAAGGTTTGTCATCTGTGTTATATTAATTTAGCTGTGAAGGACACTATCTCAACTATTGGGCCAATCAAATTAGGTGTTGACCTAGAAAAATTAGTGTATAGCTTGAAATTTTTGCATGAGGCATCAGAACAGGCATCGGAACAAAATATAAAATATCCGCTAAAATCCGGTTTGGGCAAAAAAAGTCATGGCTTTTATTGTTATTTTACATGTTAAAGAATATGAACAATTTCTATGGTTATTAACTCAATTTTTGTGAAAATGCACTTTTTCAAGAAAATATACATTTTAATCATATTTTTCTCATGCTTCTTCAGACTATAATTTTGTATATAATTTTAATTGTCTATGTGTTTTCTACATATTATTAAAAAAATTAAATGCATAGATAATAATATTTACAGATTTGAATATTAGTTCCTACCCCTATTTTACCTACAAAATTGGCTAAATAAGCTAAATTAATTATTATTCAAATGTCTTTGGAAAGAAAATATTGTTATATTTTACTATAATTTTGCTTGTAACATATAGAAAACACTTAAATATCATCATAATTATATGTAACATTTTATTCAAAAGTATTAAAAAAATATGATTGAAATGTTTATTTTCTTAAACATGAGCATTTTCACTAAAATTGAATCTTTAATAATATGTAAAATAACAGAAAAAGTAAGTATATTTTTGTCCAATACGGATTTTAGCGGATTTTAAAAAAATTGTTCCGGTCCGTGTATAGCCTACTGATGTTTCATGCAAATGTTCAGCTTTACACTATTTTTTCTAGGTCCCCTGTTCTTTTGGGCCAATTTCACTGAACTATATATTCTCAATCGCTCATTGAACCAACATCATTTTTGAACATACTATTTTTTATGGGCTATTCTAAAAGGCCCTACTAATGTATTTCTAAATATTAATGATGTAGGCCTATTAGTTAACTTTTAAAATTAGTTTGATGTTTGCTTTAAACGTTCATTTTCTGTATGACATAGCCTTGTGGTATTAACTTTGTATGCAAATTTCTTGACCAGACTTATTAGTTACTTTATTCAATTAGAAGTGGATTTCCTTTATAATATTACATTAACATGCATCCAAGCTATGGGTTTCAAGGCATATTTAAATTGTATAATTTTATTTTATTTTCCGATCTATATCTTTATATATAAAATTTTAATTACAAATCACAATTATTTAGAACTCAGTTTTAGGTTTATATAGTATTTTACTACATATTAGATCGAAATACCACTTAGCATGGTACCTTTACAAGGACATACATTTAATACCAGTATTATAATATGTATGTAGTAAAAAAAAACTATACAAATTTTCGTCATTTTATTACCCGTTTCACCTTACTCCTTGTAATCTACTAAATATCAGCATAAATACTTGTACGATTATCATGTGAAACTTTATTAATTTTAAATACGCGCTCATTCCTTATTCGCCATCTAAATTATGCTCAATACCTCAAAACTAAAATACCAAAACCATATTTTCTTGTGACATAGGGCCTAATGTTTTATATAACTATACTCATTCAACCGAAGTTATAATACTTTAAGCTACTTCAACCAATTTATCCTATTTAGTTATATTCTTTACGACTATTCTTTATACACATGTTTTATCTCTGAAAAATCTTCAGTAAGCTGATGAACGAACGGTTAATAAATCATTATATTTTTGTAATCTAGTTTGTACTAATATTTTGTTTCTCTCACATTATATTTGTCATTCACATAGTTTTATTGCATATTTTGTTTAATGTATATTTTTAACAATTCTATCTAGCAATCTCCATTCATGCCCTTTCTTAATAACCATACCGATTGTTATGATCCCCGCTCGCACAACAGCCGCTGGGCATTCTGGCCCTGCTCGACGAGGAGTGCTTCTTCCCTAAAGCGACCGACAAGTCCTTTGTCGAGAAGTTGATGAAGTCCAAGGGGGACCACGCCAAGCTGGCCAAGACCGACTTTCGGGCGGCCGCCGACTTCGCTGTGGTGCACTATGCCGGGAAGGTGGAGTACCAAGCGGCCGGCTGGCTCACGAAGAACATGGACCCGCTCAACGACAATGTGGTCTCCCTCATGCAGGCCTCCAGTGACAGCCTTGTGCAGGTGCGGTGGGTGGGGAGAGGTTGTTGGGGTTACTTAATAGAGTTCTTATTGTCGCGGGGACAGAACCGGCGCTCGGTATTTTGTTTGAGTATGATCCCTCCCGGTAAAAGAGTTGGTTGTGGGTCATAGTAAACATTTTAGTCACGATATATAGACGAATTCGCTGGCATTATATATATTTTTAATTAAAATGTTGTTCGTTTCAAGCGTGTTTAATTTAGCGTATACCTATTAAATTGGACAAGTCATACTACACCTCAATCTTCTTACAAGTAACAAAAAATAATACTTACCAACAAACTAATATTCTACCCACAATGTGGGTAGAATTCCTAAGGCCACCCACTACTAGGGTGGCCTTAGACGGAAACTTTGTTCAATAAACTATTTCATTTAGATTAATTTATTATTATCTATCTATGCTGTAAATGAATATTTTCATTCAATATACCTTAGTCTTTTACCTATAAGGCGCTTATATTTATCACTGATTTATGAGAAATAACAAATATATAGGGGTTACTCATATTACATCGATTTTTTGACTATTGAATGTCGATCTGGTTACGGGCCAAAGCAGTAACGTACCTACATTAATTGATTATTTTACTTTATAAACCTCCACTATCACGATTTTATTACTTTTCGTTAAATAAAAACTATCAATTCGCTGTCGTCTCTATTTTTTAGCTTAAGTAAAACCGGTTTGTTGTTTATACTCACTTCTTAAAATTGTTTATAGATGACAGGTAATATTAATAAGTGTAATGCATAGCCAGTGCCTAAATATGTGATTTGCATATTAACGGCAATTAACGGAAAATAGACCGTTTGTTTATATTTATCTATTCCTGTTGCTTTAAAAAACTTTCAAATTTAATTAATTTCGAATCCGTTAAAAAATGGACATGGTCTACGTAGGTGCAGAGAAAATAAGTAGGATAATTAGTAATTTAAACTCCACACCCGACCCATAGAATAATAGGAACAATGCTTATTTAATTATAAAATGGATGTTATAAATAATCACGACAATGATTAAGTTTATAAAAAATAATCCCGTTCAAACCCAGTTATTAACAGTAATCTGACAAAATCATGTTTGTTCTCATAGATCATTGATATGAAATCTCGATACCTTCAATCCTCACAAGGGCAGTTTAATTCAGCGGTCGTTTTTGTCTTTAATCATACTTATCAAAACCTAATTATTGACTTGATTAATAATTGTAAAATAATTAATTGCATTACCGAGGTTAATAATATCTTTGACACGTAATTTAATACCAGGCCTACATCAAGCAATTACCTAAAGCTGCTATAAATTTGGCATCACAAATCTGTACGCCAAAGAATCATCAACTGAAAAAGTTGCTCTGCACCTAATGTTATAAAGCTGTGTGGAAAGAATTTGGAATGTCTAAATATAGCTGTTGAGTGTCAATGACTCAAGCACCTTTTTCTCTCTCTCTCTCGCTCACTTTTCTTGTCTGTGCGGTCATAGAAAGGAGAAATTCTACCGTGCGTCTAGCTGTCTTCTTCCTTCTTCTCTCTATCACATGATAGCTCGGTTTTGGGCCTCCTTTGTGCGCTGCGCGCTCCTCTTTCATGGGATATTATGAGTAAGAGCTTGCCTGGTCGGAATTTAGTTCCCCTTATTAGGCTACTGGTAATATATTAACTGGTTTTGTTCATTTGTCCTCTTCTGGAATGTAAACACGTTCGCATAGTTGTACAACTAATATATAATATTGGTAGTTGACTACCTTTCCAGGGGTAACTTGAATAATTAAGCATTGATTTATCAGTTGTAATGGGGTTTTAGATTATTATTTTGTTTTACCTACTTGTCAAGTTACTGAACGAAGAACACTTCTATTATTATATAAATACTAAACAATTAAAGAAGAAACTTGACACATCAATATTCGGTATCTATTGACTTTACGATCATGTGGACTAGTCTGTAGGGACCAGTGTGGTTCACATTTTAGGTCAGTTGTAAGTAGAAATCACTTCAGTATGTAGCTTTATCTGTTACATAATTATTTTATCCAATAAGAACCATTTCCCAAACTGTTTTCCTACTATAATACACGTTAGTCAGATCAACTCAAAAATCAGATTTTATGAAAATTGTTTGATGAATTTAACTAGGAGCTCTATACAACTAATAAAGCATGTATAAACAAGTTTATAATTGAGAAAAGAATAATATGTACGTGCCTGAATATAATTTGTTTGTTTAAGGGTTAAAGTATAATTAGATTCATTGCAAGGAATCATCATCTTCAAAGTAAATATAAAAAGTTGCATTGTCAACCTATATTTCCTGTAGATAAGAAAGTGTGTGACTTTTTTTTGTATTACAATATAATGAAGTGGTCAGAGCTTTACTTATTGATTTCGTAGCAGTTTATATAGAGCAAACAAATGCAAAATAAAGCTATTACCCATTGATTGTATAATAGTGACTCAAGATTATTACAATCAGTTTAAGAGTAGTAAAATATTATTATGTTGTTAACCTACATATGTGATGGTTCATAGTGGTCAGGGAAGTCGGGGAAAATTAAAATAGTCGGAGAGGTCAGGGAACAGTCAGGGAAAATAAAAATTATTTAAGATATATAATAAAAGTCAGGAAAAATACAGACTTTTATATTATTTCAGAACTTTAAATTATCAATATTATAATTTAACGTGAACATAATGTTATGTATGTTTTGAATATTTTCTGTAAATATAGTTTTTTAAATTAATGTTCAATTTTTTTCAAAATTGTTCATATTTTACTGCACTTCTCCATCAATACTAAGCAGAGTTAATATCTCTTTTGTTTGCTATTGTGAGGGCTGCACGGGGGGACGAGGTGTTCTTTGACTGTTGGCCGCTCATTCAAGCAGTCAATAGCTCTCCTATCTCCTCTCACCCTACATATCCTCTTTTACATGTACTTTTTATATACCTACAAGCGCATTATGCCCACTCTCTCCTATCCCGAACCCAGTTGGGTTTTGACTGACTCTGTGTACGCGCGATACGATATGTAACGTTTTTGATCCCGACTGGTTGATAAAGTTTAGTTACCATGACATAGTCATGGAGGTATTGTGACCTATAAATTTCCTGTATATACTTGTTCGTTTTGGTGCTCTTGCATATTCTGTTGTTTACATTTCATTGTGTATTTCATACCTTCTAAATAAACAAGGACTGTTCAGGTCAGGGAAGAAGAATATTAAGAATCTAAAGTTTAGCTTGGTTTTTTACACATTATCGGTGTAATACCTGAGTCAGGGAAAATTATTTTGACTGGCTGCTATGAACCATAATCTATTGATGTCTTCATATTGTATTTATAACCTAATATACAAACGAAGATGTATTTTGTTATAATACATTTTGTTAGTATAATAAAAATCTTCAGTTTCATTTGAAGTTTCCAAATTCATCTTGCCGTATATTTTACAATAAGGTTAAAGGTTAGACGACAATTAAAATGATCTATTTTAAAGTAAATTTTCAACTGCGATGCAAAATTCGTAAATATTTTTTAGTTACAAAATTTAAACGATTGCTTCAAATTAACTAGTTTTTCTGAAAATATGAAATTGTTTAATATACAAGATAATCATAATAAACATCGCTGCAATGAATTGGATGAATAGTTGAATTTGGTAGGTTCACTTGCTGTATTAAATTAAGTAACAGGTTGTGATAATGCTCATGAATAATTATTTAAATTAATTGAAACCAATTTTGATTGCTAATAAAATGCAATTGATTATTCATAAAAAAATTAAATAATAATGAATTGTGCGAAATAGAGTAAACTCAGTTTTCGGTCTCATAATCCTTTGGAAGCATTTTTTATACGTTTTGATAAACCTAATTGTTATCAATTTCATCAGAGAATATTAAACCTTTTTTTACTTTAAAAATACAGTTTGAATTATAAGCTTTGATAACATATATTACACTCTGTTTTAATAATCATTTATCAAGCTTAATTACGGTTTATAATTATATTTGTAAAGATCATTAAAACTACATATTTTAAATTAGTTTTCTTTAAATATGACTAGAAGTATGTCTATCGCATTTCTACCGAAAAAAAATTGCCGCGTGTACCGAATTTATTTGATAGCCAAATTAGCTCACCGGCATTTATTTTAACCTATGCACTTAAATCTTCTCTGTCAATTTAGTATATTATAGTGTAGTTTATGTTTAATATATTTCAACTTATAATTGATTTTCTCATAATATGCTTAGTTGTCTGTCTGTTCAGCAACAAAAAGATAGGAGAACTAAAAATGTCATAACTGAATTTGAGTACATACTAAACAATCAAACACTGGTAGGATGGTTTGGGCTGGCCATTTCACCCATTTTAATGCTTCTAGAGTTAATATTTTCGCTCTATCCCCCTCCGCCTCCCGCCACAGGCAATCTGGAAGGACGCTGAGATCGTGAGCATGAACGCGGCCGGTGAACAGCAGGAACCCAGTGCATTCGGCGCATCGCGCATCCGCAAGGGCATGTTCCGCACCGTGGGCCAGCTCTACAAGGAGCAGTTGACCAAGCTGATGTCCGTGCTGCACAACACTGCGCCCTGCTTCGTACGCTGCATCATTCCCAACCACGAGAAGAAGGTGCGGTGTCTATAGGGGTCGGTTGGCGGATAGTGAATCAGTAGTGATTTTATTTTGGATAATTATTAAAACGATACGTAATAGTGAATTGATAATAAATCAACAATTTTATTAATTGTGCACCCTTGTTTAAATCAACTGTGAATCAATAAGAATGAATTCGAACCAACATTGAATCAGTTATAAATCAATAATGAATCAATAGCAATTTAATATTGAATGAGTAATGAATGAAAAATTAATTAAAAAATTATATATTGTGCAGCCTTGTTTAACTAAAATATAAATCAAGAATGAATTTAAAATTAACCAAAAGTGAATCAAAAATGAATAAATAGTAAATAAATAATGAATAAATATTAAATCAATAATGAATCAATAAATTATTAATAATTTTTAAAAATGTCACCCTTAGTTAATGACAAATAATAAATGAATGAATATCTGAGTAAGTAAGTCTGGACTAAATCGATTTTTCTTTGCTGTATTTATCAAATCATCATAATCAAGATGTACACCTGAAATGAATAAACAATAATATTTAGTATTGTTTAATCACTAGGAATTGTGTGTACTGTTCATTCAGGCAGCCTTAGTTCGATTCTGGATAAGCTATCCCGATGTTTATGTTAATTTGATGCCTTCTTTCTTTAGTTATTAACTTGACCGTTTACCTGATATTGTTTATAGAAGACTTTAGATATCAAATCAATTAATTTACGACGTGTTTCTCTGGATGCAGCAGCTGCAGTATGTCATATGTTTATGAGCATTTAATAATCAACTAATAGAATGAGTAAAATATAGTTGTGCTTCTTGATTATTCTACGAAATAAAAAATACATTATGCGTATTAGTCGTGTAGACATTTTTCTAATCTTGAATTTGTCCCATAAATGGATAATAAAAAATATTTATTAAATTTTTAACCAGTTTCTTTATCTCCACAATATCTTTTTCATGCAATCGGGCTGTTGAACTAATTTCTCAGCATGCATAATGATCTTTACTATACTCAAGTTTTTACCGGTTTCCCGTGAGTAATACATTTACATAAATTGAAAAATTAGTAGAGATTTTTTAGATACAGCAACTACAGACAGGTTTGGTTTTTTTAGTCTTTTTAAAATATTAGTTTTATTGTTGACAGGCCGGGAAGATGGACTCCTGTTTGGTTCTGGATCAGCTCAAGTGTAACGGGGTCCTTGAGGGCATCCGGATCTGTCGACAGGGCTTCCCCAATCGAATTCTATTCCAGGAGTTCAAACAACGCTATGAGATTCTCACGCCCAATGCTTTTCCGAAGGTAATTTCTTTAGAATACCAATTATTATATTTGTGGCACTCACATTCCATGTTATTAAATAAGAGCAATTAGACCAAAAAATTAACAATATAAATTAAAATTTAAAATTATAGAATGATTATATTATGTAAGTTTTTTTAACATAATTAGTTATCTATAAAATTTTCATATATTTATCAATATTATATTAAATAATAGAATTTTAAAATAATTGAAAACCACTAAAAAATTTGTTGTTTTCCCTAATTTTTCATGATATTATCAGTGTTTTATTTTGTTTTTCTTCTGTAAAATTATGTTTTTATATTTATATACGTTTTTCTATATTTTTATTTATTTTTACTGTTTTCTTTCTTCTTAAAGTTTTTCTTTATTATACCTAAATTATCTTTGCTTTCGCTAATTTTCCGCTTTTTCGTATATATTCTCTCTACATATTTTACTCTTTTTTTGGTTTCGTCATTTTCTTCAATTCTTTATCCCGTTCATTTTTTCTCTGACATACGCATATTATTTTAAGTTTTTTCGAAATCCTAATAAAGAAATTTTATTGATTCTAATTTGTGGCTTTAATATGCTTTTCCTTTGGACAACTATAATATGTTAATTGTCGTATATTTTTAATGTTCTCAATCTCACCTTAATTATGTTCTTTTATATTATAAATCTTTATTTTATAGTGTGAGCCTTCGTTATTAAATTATTCAAAATTATACTTTTCACACATTGGATTATTTTTCTCTATAATTAGCTATTGTTATATATTATTTTTGTTTTTTCTATACATTTATTTTTCTATCATTATCTCTCTCTCTCTCTCCCTCTCCCACCCACACACTCTCTCTCTCTCCCAGGGGTTCATGGACGGCCGGCAGGCGGTGGAGAAGATGGTGGCGGCTCTGGAGCTGGACGCGGCCAACTTCCGGATCGGCCAGAGCAAGATCTTCTTCAAAGCGGGAGTGCTGGCCCACTTGGAGGAAGAGAGGGACGCTCAGCTCACGAAGATCATCACCCAGTTCCAGGCATTTGCCCGGGGCTATGTCGCCCGCAAGTGGGTCCTTCTTTCCCTCTGTGCTCTGTTGATTTCATATAAACAGTCACATGGATATTATGTTGAGATGAATTCTGAGATTATAAAGATTGGTTACTGTCGTTCTGCAAGCGTTTTTTTTGGTTAAAATTAAAGTCCGATTTTTCTACCTTTTCAGTTTGATTTGTTTAAAATAGTCTTCGAAGTAATATATAGATCAAAGTTATTTCTGCTGTGAAACAATATTTCAATTTTATCATAGGCCTTTTGTAAGTAATGGTTAATATTGTTTAATAAATTAATAATAATTAATGCTCTAAATTTAAAATTATTTGAAAACATATGCATATATATGCATATGCTAGGATTCGATTATTTTAAAACTATTTAATTGTTTATTTTGTTTCTTTTTTATCATTACTTTTCGTGATTTCACAAATAAAAAAGAATTTATTCTATTTCGGAGTATTTATTTGATATTTACCCATCTTAACGTTAAAGAATTCATCCCTTCATTATTTATGTATATTATGTGATTCTGTTGACTGTGGCAGCTCTTTGGAAAGTCTGAAAAGTTTCTTAGTGAATACATTTTTTCATAATTAATAATTTCACATATTATTACTCAAATCTCCACGTAACTAAGATGTGCTGTGTTGTATAGTTAGAAGCCAACGAGTAGCTGTGATCAATGAAAACTTCAATCAAGAATTCGGTGATAACTCAAAATCAGCCTATATTTTGCCATATTTACTTCTCTTTATACAGTAACATAAGGGAGCAGGTTTAAGTTTGCCATCTAATGTCTTGAATTAGAGGCCTACAAATAAGGCCTGATTTGATAATAATTATTTAGTTAAAACTATACAGTGATTCTTTTATTATCTAAAGTATAAGTTAGCTATATGCTCTCCAACATGTAATATTGTATGGTGCAGATCCGAGTCGTTTCATACATATACGGGTCAAGTCGTCTTTAAATGGGACCAATTTGCGACTCTACTTGGTTTGAATTGTTATGTACAGCTGCGGTTTGTGTTTATGTGTAAACTTCGGAATTTCAACTATACCCTAACTATTCAATCATTATAGCTAACTGCTTTTTTTTCACTTTACACAAACTGGTGCACATCGTGCTTACGTCTACATGTAAATAATTGGTTTTGTTGTTATCATTCTATTATAGTAATAATGCATTATAAATTGCTGTCATTTCGGGCCAATTTTGTGTTTCAATGTGAATATTTTTTCTTCTTTTTCATGTAGCATATTATTTACAATTTATATCATTTCAATCGCTATAGTTCTTTATATCTTGTCTGTACTGCCAATAATTCGTTTAAGTGTACTAGCATTTTTCAGATATCTTTTTTATTCAAGTATACAACCCTTTATGTATAATATATAATCATAATATTAAGGTTGATTCTCAACATCTAGAAAGGAAATGTGTCACTCTACAAAGCATGGTTCCCAAACCTTCGGTTTTTCCTTATCTCATGGTATCAGCAGTATATATTTGCTGTAGCAGAGTTGTTCGTAAACCATAATATAGTCTCCCACTTGTTGATGTAAGTACATATTGATTTCCCATATATGGTATGCGCCCCTACTATTATCATGAGACTATATTGTTGTGTAAAACAATGCAGCAAGTTAGATAGCTGTAAACAAAGTACATTTCGAAAAGTGTATTAAATTTTGGCAGCTATATGTACATTGAAAATATGTGTTAGGATAGTATATCAAAATAAAATGAGTTCTGTAGGCAGGCACTAGTATAATTTGATCAACTTTATAAAGATATTTTTTTGTAAAAATAATTGTATTGTATAATAAAGAATTGTAATCGATCCGCTTTTTAGATTTAACTAAATTCGTCTTCTATTATTTAGAGTGTTGTCTTTTCTTACATGCGCTTCACCTGAAGCTTATTGATACCGAATTGCACAGCAGTATTTTAATATATTATGACTGTAGATACTGTTGAATCATTCAATCAGAATTATTCGTGTATTATCAGAATCCATTATAATCCGTTGTTAATTACATTATTTAGCATAGGCCTCTTACTCTATAGAAAATATAGATTCATTGGCCTGTAATATACAACATATCTTTAATACATTTCGTATCGTTTATAAATATGCAAACTATATCTATATAAGTATAATATGCATATAGTGTAAATATTTCTAACTATCGTAAAAAGCCGTTTCAATTATTTCAGAATAAATTTATCTTCTTAACTTTATAAAGAACAAAATAATTCTGAATAAATTACAATGCTATAGTTTGAATCTCTACTAATTGAAGGCATTATTATTACTTTAATTTATATAAACCAATTATATGGTGGATTTTTTATTCAACTTTGAATAAAATAAAATGTGCTTAAAGACTATAGGCTTCTGGATCATTAAATTATGATATGGGGACGGTTCATGTTTTGATTTTTAATATAATAAAGATTTTCATCACTCTCCTCGATAAGGTATTTATTATTTTTTTTACATTTCTTGGTTATCATGAGACTATATTTTACTTACATCAAAATTCCATTTAATCATAGCCGATTGCTGCGTCTATCTGAGTCATCCCATATATTTTCTGAGTTAACAACATTCAATTTACTGGTTATCAAATGAGATATACATAATTAGTTTTTTTCTGAGATGTATATGTATTTTACTGAGCCACCATTTGTAGATTTTAAATTAAATATATATTGATTTTCTGAGTCATTAATATTGTAGATTTCAAAGTGATCTCATCTGTAGATATCAAAATGACCATCTGTAAATGTTGATTATCAACTGTAGATTTCCAAATCATCAGCCGTAAACGTATTAGTAATCGGCTATATCTAACCGTCTGCGTCACCGAGACCTGTTGATCCCCCAACGACCCCTCTATAGGAACTACCAGAAGCGGGTACAGGACATCAACGCTGTCCGTGTGATTCAGCGCAACGCTGTGGCCTACCTGAAGCTTCGACACTGGCCGTGGTGGCGCCTCTACACGGCTGTCAAGCCTCTGTTGACCGTCAGTCGGCAGGATGAGATTGTTGCTGCTAAGGAGGAAGAGCTTAAGAGGGTCAGTTTAGATTGCTTTTTCATTGACGGCATTATTTACCCGCACCACGTCATGCATGTTATTCACATACCGTTTGGATAATTTACTCAAATTCCGCGTTGCAAGTTAGCAAAGTTGTATATATATATATCCAAATACAGTTTATATTGTGCTATAAAAGGTTAATCCTAGTTTTGGTAATGCCTGTTTCGTAGTAGTTGTAGTTACTATTGTAGTATATTATTACTTTATCTATAGTTTATTGGTAAATACATTTATTATATAATATCTAAAAATTAGGAATAACTGGACACAAATCAATCATTTAAAGTTTCTTTCATCAGTTAAACTCTATATAATCTAATTCAAGTTATGTTATTAATATTTCGCTACAATATAATATAATATTGTAAAATGCAGCAGTTACCAATCTTTAGGATTCATTGTGAACAAATAGCGATAAAAAACGCCGATTGTCAATGATGCCTTCCCCTCCCCTCATTCCCGTCCACAGGTGAAGGACTCCCTGGAGAAAGCTTCTTCTGATCTTGAGTCAACCGTGAACGCGGTCCAGAGTTTAGCGTTGGAAAAGGCGGCTATTACAGACGAATTGGAGCAGGAACGAGAGGTGGCACAGAGTGCTGAGCAGGTTCGTCTTTTCATTGTTCATTTATATTCTCGCATGAGTAGTTGTTCACCGTATCGGAATTTTTTTGAAACAATTTTGGTATTTAATTTATTGTATTGTAGGTTTTAAAAAATGAATATAAAATATATTTTTTTCTAAATTATTACATTATGTGCTATGGGTATCGTATATTATGTAAAATAGAATATGAATAATAATTTTCAGTCAATATAAAGGCTTATGTTTTACAATAATTAAAAAGGATGTTAGTTAGAAATGTAAAGTGATAAAAAGCGATAACTAGCTTTCATGTATTATAGATATATTTAAATGTATACTACTGTTACCTACACCAGTAATGTGTGATACTTATAATTATTTTCAAAATTTTAAATATTAGTCGTGGAATTATTCATGAGAATGTTATTATTATATTATTATTCACTGAAATGTGTTTTTAAATATTTGCTTTTTGATATGTTCACTCTATTTAATTGTTATCTTTTAATTGTTATCGATTTACTTTTATAATTTTTAGTTCATTTTAGTAAATTTTATTTTCTAATTATTATTTTCAGACATCAGTATTTAAATATAAATTTTCGCATTCATATTAACTGTCTTGTATAATTAATTACAATTTTTCTTATTTTGAAACGTGCTCTTTCAGCAACGTCAACGACTGATGCAGCAGCTTAAGGAACTTGAATTTGAAACAACTGAATTAGAGTCACGAGAAGCGGAACAAAGATTTCGACTTGAAAAAATGGAAACCGAGAAGAAAAAAATAGAAATACAAGTGAATATTTAGCCTTTTTTAACAATAAAATAATTTATTATATACATTTATATAAATTGTAATACAATTTTTTTTTTGTGAACAACATAAAATGATTTATTTCATATTAATTTTTTTTGAATATTACTGATCTTTCCTTCATATTCTATAAGTATTATACAACAAAATTACATAATTCTTTACTGATTTTACTCCAGGCTAATGAGTTATCGGATCAATTGAAACAGGAAGAATTAATCCGAGAGAAGATCCAAGGTGAGCGATCTACAGCTGAGCAGCGAGCGAAACTGGCGGAAGAGTCCAATGCAGTGTTGGAAGACAAATTTTCTAAGACAGTTCGCGAGAAAACTGCTATGTCAGAAAAAATCCAGGTAAATTTTACTTTTTCTATTTATTCTGTTGAATTATTTAACCTCGTAACCACAGCAAATATAGGGGACTACTGCATGGATAAAAAGTTACAATCATTATGAAAATGGTACAAATCATGTCTATATTTTAATGTTAAGCAAAATGGTTGACTTATCTTGCTATTCTTTATATTTTATTTTCACATAAAGGCAATTCAAAATTTTATTACATAATAAATTTTGTTCTAATTATATTTTCAAGTATTAAAATAATAAAATAGACTTTTTTGCATGTATAAAAAACACATTTAATAACCTCTTTTCACACAGTATGAAAGATTTAACATTACATACTTTGTCAAAAATATATACCTAACCTCCAATCTAAGCAATATATGCGTATAATGCTTTATGCCCTATAAGTATAATTGATAGTATAACACTGTTCATAGATTTATAAAGATAATATTACCTGATAAAATGAAAAGATTATTTATCAATTTTGGAATAATATTTAAAAAAACACAATGTAAAAAGATCATACAAAATTTAACTATTATAATTTTTCATAATATTACCTATACTACTTGTACTGACCAAAGTAATGTGATAATATATACTCGTATACCAGTATATGTATAAACTGTCTCTCTCTCTCTCAGGAGATGAACTCCTCCATAGCCGAGCAAGAGGAGCGCCTCAAGCAGGTTTCCAAAGCCAAGTCCAAACAGGACGCCGCCCTCCAGGAGTTTGAAGAGCGGATGACCCGCGAGCAAGGTAAGTGCCGAGAAATGGAGCAGGCACGGCGCCAGCTGGAGCGGGAGTTGGCTGAGCGTTCGGAGCTCGCGGGGGAGGAAGGCCGGCGTTGCGATGAGCTGTCGAAGCTGCAGTCGAGGCTAGAGGGTGAGGTGACTCAGATCAGTGCCAAGCTGGAGGAAGAGACTGCGGCCAGGACCAATGCGGGTAAACAGGTCAGTGGAGGCGGCATTGTTTTTTTTATCAGTATCATAAATAAGTATGTTATTACTAACCGCGGATAGTTTATAGAAATCAAATAATAATCAAATAATCAAATAAAAATCAAATAAGCATACATACACAAGACTAAAAAAACCAAAGGAACAATAACATAAAGTTAAAAACTAAAATTAATTTATTAAAATGAGTAGATATAATTATACACTATAAATAAGCATATCTGAAAAGTCGAGGAAAATGAGGAATTGGGATATAGAAAAACTTGGGACAACTTGGAGTAATACTCAACTTTATGTCGTTAATCTCTCCTCCCCTCTCAAGGTCCGCGAATTGGAGTCGACCGTGTCGGAGCTGAAGGAGGACCTAGATGCAGAGCGCGGCGGTAGGGCCAAGTGTGAGAAACAGCGGCGAGACCTCTGCGAGGAGCTAGAGGCGCTCAAGATGGAACTGTTGGATTCGGGCTCCACCACCGAGGCGCAAAAGGACGCTTTGAGGAACCGCGAGAGTGAACTGCTGGGTGTGCGGGCCGCCCTGGAGGAGGAGGCAAAGTGAGCTGTCTGTCCGTCTATATTTCTATGTGTTAGTCTGTTGTATGTTTGTCTATCTGTTTATATGTCTGTCTATTTGAATGTCTACCAAACTACCGTGTCTTTAAGTTTTTCTACCTGTCTGTCTGTTTGAAGTCTGTTCGTATTTATTATGTCTACATGTATGTCAGTAGGTCTGGATTCGTATCTGTGTGTCTTTTGAAGTTGAGTTTGACTAGAGTTTGTCGTCAGGGTGGTTGTATCTGAATGAATTTATATATTAAATGTTTTAAATTGGGTTAGAAATATATTACACTGCGATTCGTTTATTGTTAAATTGATCGAATTATTTATATATTTTGAGATAACAAGGTATCATAACACGTAATTGATAAATTCAATCACTGCGTTTTTGAAGTAAAATTTAATAGTTGGTCAGTATAAATTAATTATTAAATTACTGTTATATGCTCTCATTAATATTATTTAGTTAGATATCTTTGATAATGCCAGTAATTTTAAAGATATTCTTAAATGTTAAATGTTCCTTTACAGAAGTAATGTTGCCTCTTTGTTTCAGTCACCTACATTTTATATAATGAATTTTATTATTTTTGTTTAGTCATTTTATTCACTTCTTCTGTACAAAATAAAACTATAAATTGTCCTGTTTGATTATTGAAGTTGCGATAAACATTTATTTCTCAATCTGCGTAAAAATGTTAAATGTAGTAGTTTTTCAAACAATAATAATTAATAATAATTTAAAAAATATTCAAACACAATTCGCAACTATAAATTTTACTTACCCTTTTTAAACATAGTATATTTTGTGTCAGGATTCAAGGAAGTCAGGGAAGGCGTTAAGTGAAATAATATATAGTTAATTGTTTAACGACATAAACATCTACAGATTCCGTCAAAAAAATTATTCTCATGAAATACTGTGTCTATATCTCGCCAATAAATGCAATATATTCTTTGATTTTATTGTGGATTCAACATGAATATACAAAATATGTTTCTGTTCAACTATACTTTTTTGTTGTGCCATACAAGATTAGCACGATCAATTCATTAGCGGAATAAGTCATTCATTAACATATTAACATATTATTTGTATTAGCGAAAGGCTTATTTAAAAAAGATTTCATGAGAATAATGAAATGACTTATGAAATAAACATCCTAATTGCTCCCCCGCGGGGGGGGGGGGGGGGGGGGGGGGGGGGGGGGGGGGGGGGGGGGGGGGGGGGGGGGGGGGGGGGGGGGGGG
>JAUZND010076312.1:0-16506 GCA_034780555.1 Coelogynopora nodosa | reverse complement strand
GTACCCTTATGAAAAGTAAAGTATAACTTGATAAAACGACCCTATAACGTAAGTATCTCACATTTTTAAAATAACCCAAAATTGAAAAAAAATATTACGCTAAAATTGCAAGGAAATGCAACAATTCTATATAGATAAGAGGAGTGAGCCCTTTTTTCATAAAAACGCCCCCTCCATCACAAATTCCTGGGTGCGCCCCTGCAGTATGTATTGTTCTTTTATATGTATATATAATAATATTATGTATTCTATTATTATGCAATTTATTATTTATCTAGTATGCATTAATCTGTATTATACGTAATGTTCAAACATAGCGAAGTTACTCTCTACATTTCGAAAGGATTTGTTTTATTCTTTGAGGTGTGTATATTGTATGTATAAACACACCTTTATATTTCAATTCAATTTTTAAAAGAAATCTCTAAATTTGTTTGAATAATAGCAAACATTTACATTTTTAAATAACTGTATGATTATGGAGTAATCAGAAAATTTACATAAATTATTTGCAAATTTATTATTATTTGCAAATTATTTGCAAATCGTCTTCATTTTCATTTAACTTTAATAAAAACATTTATTGATAAATATATTCAACGAAGTGGTTAAATGAAAATAATCAATATTAGAATATTTGTTGGAAGTTGATATAATATGTCGGTTTATAATGTTACACGCGTTTTATTTATTTTGATGTTTATCATCATTGCTGCAATAGAAGCACAGAAAGAAAGAGGTATGTAAAATAGTTAAATTACTTACTTGAAAAACTAGTTGGAATATAGAATTTAAATCATAATGTTAATTTTACATGATATATGGATTATAGAAACACAGTTATTAAGCAGTTGGATTCTAGAAAGATATACTGGATGTAGTCTCACAAACATATCACCCACCTTGGTTGCAGCTTTATAAATATATAGGAGGCATTGATACGCGTACATTAGAAAATATTAATGTCAAACGAGTAGTGGTCATAAAGCTACCTGCGGCATCACACATGAGTAAATTGTGTTCACAAGTGTAGTTTGAATAACCATAAGAGTATATCCGTTCTAGCAGAGAAAACAAGTCAGGGTGACGGATTTGATCACAAACAGAAAAAATCTAGAGAAGAGAGTTTTCTTTTTTTGCATCACAGTTATAGATGTTATCCACATTTAATACTTTTTTTAAGAACAATCGAAGTGGGCCCTATCCTTTACTATAGTGCCTTTTACTCAACTATATACATACTCTATTCCACTGAGGCCCTTCCTCCACTAGAGACCTTATACAATATTTATTATGTTGAGCTTGTAGATATTATATATTTATATTTAAAAAAATAATATATATATATATATATATTTAATTTACTTATATTTATAGTATATGTTGTTAAATATATATATATATACATACATTGAAGTGCATTGTACTCAAGTGCCCTGCTAACCAGGTACCATAGACTCTAGGGTTTTAGCAAAGGTTTTTAAAAAATATATATATATTATACATATAAGTAGTATATGAAGGGTCGATTCTAGCACATTTTTTGACACTTGACCCCAACACTTGATCCTTGACCATACCCCCCTTTTGACCAAAGTTGGTACGTAACATACAAATATAGGATAACAAATTTGTATACTACTTAAAAATATTTGTATGTAAAGTATAACCCTTAAAATTTTAATTAATGTCTAATTACATTATAATTTATTATTTAATTATAAATATTATTTTTAAACCAATTTTTTAATTTTGAACAAAAAATGGCGTTATTCGTGACGTAATTTTTGTTTTTAGCCTATAACTTTTATTGTTTACAACTTATGACAACCAAATCTGGTGGTATGATGACTCACCAACATAAGCCAAATCGTTTATACTACTTAATTTTTCTTGTAAGTAGTACAATTAATTTTTTTTGTAAGTAGTACAATTAATTTTTTTTGTAAGTAGTACAATTAAATTTTTTTTTAAGTAGTACAATTAATTTTTTTAAATATAGTAAACTAAAATTAAATAGATAGACATTCAGAATAGCTATCTGTCAGTACTAATTATTTGAAAATTGGTTGAAATGTGACAGAGTTAAAAAATAAATAACTTTAAAAAATTATTTAAGAATAAAATATTACAAAGTTAGGAGACTACAACCTTATTTATACTTTTTTTAATGTAGTAAAATTAAATTATATAGATAGATATTTATAATAGCTATGAGTCAGTGTCAATTTTTGGAAAATCGGTTAAAATTTGGTAGAGTTATGACCATATATTGAACGAGCAGTGTGCTTTCAATGGCGATTCTGAATAAAAATAATTCACTCAGCATGATTTTTATACTAACATATTGATTGAAGTACAGTTATTTAATTCGGTGTATAATATGATGCATTGCATTATGATCATATATTGTCCAATCAGGTTCATTTCGATAAGACTTTCCAAATGGACCCAAATATTTTTTCAAATCCTTAAAGATAATACCATTTAGTTATACAGTACTGTGGCCGAAAGTGGTCAAAATTAAATACTCTGTGTTTCTTGTAAAACAATGAGTTTTATCTAAATACAGACGGTTTTATCTAAATACAGACGGTTTTATTTAAATACAGACGGTTTTATCTAAATACACATGTGTTTTCGAAAGACTCTGTGTTTTATATAAATACGAATGTGTTTGATGGAAATACATGCGTTTTTGTCGAAAGACTCAGTGTTTTATCCAAATACGCATGTGTTTCTCGAAACACTCTGTGTATGATATAAATACGAATGTGTTTTTTTCGAAATACACACGTGTTTGTCGAAAGAAAGACTCAGTGTTTTATCTAAATATATATGTGTTTATCGAAATACTCTATGTTTTATCTAAAGACTCAGTTTTTTATCGAAATAATACTCTATCTTTTGTCGAAAGACTCAGTCTTTTATTTAAATACACAAAGTTTTATCAAAAGAGTAAGTTTTTTTATCTAAATACATATAGTTTTATCAATAGACTGTGTGTTTATCGAAAAACTCAGTGTTTCATTTATATACGTATGTGTTTGTCGAAAGACTTAGTCTTTTATCTAAATACGCATGTGTTTGTCGAAAGACTCAGTCTTTTATCTAAATACACAGAGTATTATCAAAAGACTCAGTGTTTTATTAAAAGCTTACATGTTTTATCAAAAGACTCATTGTTTTATCAAAATACTCATTGTTTTATCAAATTACTCATTGTTGTATCTAAATACTCATTGTTTTATCAAAATACTCATTGTTTATCAAAATACTTATTGTTTTATCAAAATACTTATTGTTTTATCAAAATACTCATTGTTTTATCAAAATACTCATTGTTTTATCAAAATACTCATTGTTTTATCAAAATACTCATGCGTTTGTAAAAATACTGATTGTTTTATCAAAATACTCATGCGTTTGTCAAAAGACTCAATGTTTATATAAATACCCATGTTCTGCAATAAAATGGTTCGTGAGTTTTGTTTTAATAATTCAATATTTACTATTGCTCGGTTATGCGTAACTTTTAACAAATTTAAAATATATTTCATTTCGTCGTTCTTAATGAAAATTAAAAATATATTGTTAATTTAAACTTATAAATAAAATATACATTGTACTAATATTTTTACTAATGTTTTACTAAAGAAGTATGTTTATTCTATTGCATATATTGCGCTATCATAAAAATATTAATCACCATTATTTTGATAATAAAATTATGACACTATTATGATCCTCATCGGTTATAGTTAAAAACTTATCCCGACTCCACAAAAAATTAGGTCTATTCAAAGTGCCTGATAAAAACACGATGCTGATTCCAAATAATCCGATGCAGGTGTCAATATTATATATTTTAAATTTATTTTAAGTAGTTATTATACTTTTGTAAGCCTTCAAATAAACTACAACTTTATAATTTCTTAAACTTTTATAATACAATTTACTCGGAAACATATTTTTTTATAATAATTATAATATTCGTATTAAACTTTGATGGAGTATTATAATGTGATAACATCTACGTAAAATTAATTTAAAATATATATTTGTTGGCATCGGATTATTCGGAACGAAGATGTTATATCTCCGCCTAAAGAAAAAAGAATTTCTAGGCTATATATCCGCCTAGTCGGAAAAATGTTTTCTAGGTTATATATATACGTGATAGCTAATATAAATATGAAAATACTGTTATATATATTATTAATACAAATATAATAAAACAGTATTTTCATAGTTATATTAGTTATTATGTATATATATATATATAACCTAGGCGGACACATAGCCTAGAAATTATTTTTCCGTTTAGGCGGAGATATAACATCATTCGGAATCGACATCGGGTTTGTATATCAGGTACTTCGCAATTGACATATAAGCGTCGGTTTTTGTGGAATCGGCATCGTGTTTTTCATAGGTACTGCGCATAAGCATCGGTATCGATTTTGTCTCAGGTAATCAGCATAGGTATCATTTTTTGTGGATTCGGGATCGGTTTTTAACTATAACCGATGAGGATCATGATAGTGTCATAATTTTATTCTCAAAATAACAGTAATTGATATTTTTATGATAGCGCAAAATATGCAATGCAATAAACATACTTCTTTAGTAAAACTTTAGAAAATATAGTAGTACAATGTATATTTTATTTATAAGTTTAAATTAACAATTATTTTCTACTTTCCATTAGGAAATATGAAATGAAATATATTTCAAATTTGTTGAAAGTTACGCATACTCGAGCAAAAGTAAATTTTGAATTATTAAAACAAAACTAATCAACACATTTATTGCAAAACATGGGTATTTATATAAACATTGAGTCTTTTGACAAACGAATGAGTATTTTCATAAACCATTGAGTCTTTTGATAAAACGATGAGTCTTCTGATAAAACACTGAGTCTTTTGATAAAACACTGAGTCTTTTGATAAAACACTGAGTCTTCTGATAAAACACTGAGTCTTTTGATAAAACACTGAGTCTTTTGATAAAACACTGAGTCTTTTGATAAAACGACTGAGTATTTTGATAAAACGACTGAGTATTTTGATAAAACGACTGAGTATTTTGATAAAACGACTGAGTATTTTGATAATATTTGTGCAATTTGGTAAAACTTTGTGTATTTGGATAAAACCGTGTGTATTTAGATAAAACTCTGTGTTTTAAAGCAATAAACAGTGTGTTAATTTACAAGAAACACAGACTATTTCATTTTGACCTCTCTCGGCCACTATAATATAGAACGTACAATTTGAATAATATTTTAAATGTTATATTTGAATGTCTTTTTGGGCAAGTAATTTATTATTCTAATAAATAAAATAGTTTTCTAAATTTTAGAAGGTCTCTTACACTCTCTGTTTCGTTCTTTATTGTCCTGATTTATTCTGATTGGTCATATAAATGAATTTTCTCGAAATTATCATGAAATGTAATAATTGTTCGTGTTTTTTAATAATTTCGATGGTCTGCAACATGGTTTATGTACAATACATGTTATGTTTTCTTACATGTTAAGCACATTTTATCTTATTTTTTATCTTTAGAATGTCTTTTTATGATACTTTTTGGTTATTCAAAACGTACAATGTTTAAAACGAATAATATTTTAAATGTTATTTTTTAATATGTCGTTTTGTACAAATAATTTATTATTCTCATAAATAAAATATTTTTCTAAATTTGATATGGTCTCTTACACTGTCTGTTTCGTTCTATATTGTCTTAAATGATTCCTATTAGTCAAATAAGTTAATTTTCACTTAATTATCATGAAATGTAATCATCGTGTGTATGATTTCTACAAGCCTAAACATAATTGTACGCATTTTTTAAAGTTAACTAGTAGTAGAGCGCCGCAGTGGAAGCGTGCTGATCGGACAATATATGACCATAATGCATCGCATTAGAGAAATAAACCATAATTGTATTTGAATGATCTATTACTACCATTAGACTATCTCTGATCAATCTGTTAGTATAAAAATCAATCTGAGTGAACTAGACTTAGTCAGAATTGTCATATACATATGTCAATATTGTCAATATATGGTCATAATGCATCGAAAAATTAAAATCAATATGAAAATTTGAAAATGTCATACTACTTACAAAACAAAATTAAGTAGTATTATAAGGGTTGTCTTATATTGGTGAGTCATCATATCAAGTTTCGTTGTCGTAGTAATAGGCTAAAACAAAAGTGAGTATAATTTAATAAAATAAATACAAACTTTTTTTTCAAATCTGTCAAATTTTAACTGATTTTCGAAAAATTGGTAAAAATTTCATTTTACAATATTTAAAAAATATTAATTGATTTAATCAGCTGTAAATCACTAAAATGTATATAACTTTTCAATCGATTTTCCAAAAAATTACACTGGCTCATAGCTATTGTGAATGTCTATCTATTAAATTTTATTTTACTATATAAAAAAAAATCATTTATACTATTACAAAAAAATATGAAGTAATGTAAACAATTTGGCATATGTTGGTGAGTCATCATGACAAGTTTGGTTGTCATAAGCTGTAAACATCAAAAGTTATAGCCTAAAAACAAAAATGACGTCACGAATGATGTAAATGATTTAAATGGTCACAAATTATCTAAAAATAATATTTATAATTAAATAATAAGATTATAATGTTATTATACACTAATTAAGATGTGAAGGGTTATATACTACTTATAAATATTTGTAAGTAGTATAACAAATCTTATATTTGTGAGTCATCATAAATGAATGACGTCATTTTTCTTCAAAATCTAAAAACAATATTTATAATTAAATAATAAGATTATAATGTAATTAGACACTAATTAGAATTTATAGGGTTATGTACTACTTACAAATATTTGTAAGTAGTACAACAATATTTATCATATATTTGTGAGTCATCATACTTACTTTGGTCGTCATAGGTTACAACCCTAAAAATATATACATAATGAAAGATTATTGACCATTTATGATCTATAATTATCCCGATCATAAAAAAATATTTATAAAAAAGAACAATATTTAAGTTATTTTATTTGGGGGTAGTGTCAAAGGTCACAAAGTGTGCTCGAATCGACATTCCTATACTACTTATATAATGTATAAATAATACATAAAAAATAAATTATAATATAATACATAAAATTTATAATCTTTTATATGTTCGTTTTTCACATTGCTATAGAATGCGCGACACCGTTTATGGAGGAATGCAAACCTTATTGGAAAGAATGTTGCATGCCCGATTTCTATGCCTGTGTGAATACCGAGTGTTGCATTAAAGGTGGACTCATGTCTCGCCATCAAGAGGCATGCTGCAATAAAACGAGCATAGCACTTTCTGAAAATTTCTTTTATAAGTGTGCGGATTTAATTGAGGTTTAAGTAATCAATTTGTTTAATTTAATTATAGGTATTTTAATCATCAATGTGAATTTTAATGAGAGTTGGTTATTTTTATGTACTTTTATTGTACTGCATAGTTCTTTTTATGTATTATAATTTGTTTTATTACAGAAATTGTTGATGGATTTTATTAAAATCCTTTTTTAAGTCGATTTAAAGAATAGCATATTAAAAGCTTTAAATTTAATGTAATGTTTAATATTTGTTAATTAATATATTTATATTTATATTAAAATATAAAAAATAAGTATTTGATTTAATATTACATGTTCGGGAGAACTTATTTACTTTTTAAAATATATTATTAATAAGTATATTAAATTAAAACATTGAAAATATTTATATATATATATATATTTATCGAACTGAAATCAATTCATATATGGTAAAGGTATGTGAGCGCCAGAAAATAAATTTTCATCATATATTAAATATACTTACATTTGAAATATGGCTGTATTTTAGGATATTTTTAAAGAATAGGTGAATATTTATATTTACATATATCCCATCTATGTAATATCACCAACGATAAGATATGCACGGAAATCAAACACAAAATCAAACACAGAATACATTTATAATTACATTTAAACCATTAAATTTATAAAAATATTTGCAAATACAATGTTATATATTTTAATGTTCCATATATACATATATGATAAATAATTTTAAACATGAAGTTAATATGAATAGAAATATTAATTTCAATAGGAGAGGTAGTAAAATATGCATTTATAGAATAATTCTAGTAACTCGATCTAAAAAAATAAAACTATATTACATTAATAAAAATTTATAAACGATCTTATTGGTGGATGAAATAGTTCAGTGTTGTACGCAAGCATGATTTTGTTTGTTAAATCATATCAAATTATGGCAGCTTAAAACTTATGAAATCAAACAAATGAACAATATTAAATAATAATATACACATTATATATAATGATACACTTTGTTTCATTTTAAAAATACTTAAATATTAATAAATTTATAAATCTGTCATAAAGGGAAAATAAACGAATATGAGATATAAATATTGGTTGGTCCCAACAATGTATAAGTATAATTAATATAACAAAATAGTACTTTAATATATAACTTAAAAAATGTTATATCTTTAGAAATATTTTTCTGTTTTTACAAGAAGTATAAGTAATTTTAATTGCATTTATTTTACATCTATGTCATACAATATAGATTACATAATAACAAAAAAGATTACATAATAACAAAAAAGATAAAATATCATTTAAATATGGTAAAACAACAAAAATTATTGTATTTATTTTTCAAGCTACAAAATGTTCAAAAACGAATTAGTATTTTGCCAGAAAACACTTTTTCAGAAGCGTCTGTGGTTATAAATATTTTCTCTAGTCCACTTGATCCATTATTTTAACTTGAAATAATTATTTTAACAATTGCAATATATAGTAAATAATAATTATATACATTTTTTTTCATAATCTGTTATAATGTACAAAGTTTGAATAATATAAATCCGTAATTTTTAAAAACCGGTTTGATATCAATTATATTTTTATCGAAAAAATTGGTCACATGGGTTGGTATCAATATTGACGTCATAGTTTTACCTTGCAAGCATATATTGTTTCCTTATGTTTTGAGATATTTCGTTGACTATTTTATGAAATTTTATACTTAAATTAGTATAAAATTATCGATAATATTCATTTATGAAGGATTTTCCGCAGTTTTGTTTATTTTTATAAATGGTTAAAATGTGTTAAATGACGTAGATATTTGGTCACTCAAAAAGTTATATTTCAGACTAAATATAAATACCGATCATTATCTTCCCCAATATAACATTACCACATTTCTTTACTGAATCGATACATAAAATATATTTTAAAATAATGTTTTGTTACCATTATGATCTAAAGTGCGACCGACTGTTCATTGCGTGTGCATATATGTGCTTATTGCAATCTGTTTGGTCCTTAATCGGCTTCTTCCTATTGTAACGTAATTGGTTCTTTATTAATACTTTTGTATTTCTATTTGACTTCTGTATTTTTGCCAAATGTAAGGAATTTTGTGAAATTTTTTGAATGTATGCCCAATAAATATATACCTACCCTTGTAATTTCTTTATTAAACAATGATTATTGCTATAATCAAAATAGCGCACATTAAAAAATTACACAAAAAACATAGTTTTCCAATAAATAAGAATTTGTATAATTATTAAAACTATTTTATATGGGTTATATGTCACAATAAAACTAACAAACAATTTTATTAGTAAAAATGTTAACATCCTCTTTTAATAATATTTTTAAATATAACAGTTGACTGATGTTAAGCAAGAAAACTATTTTTTTGGAATAATGTAAAACATAATTTGGAGTTTTATGCGAGTATTTTATTCTATTATTCGCTAGTCCGTTTGTTATAGGTCTTTAAATTTATCGTATAAAATACAATAAGTAAAATAAAGAAAGTAAGTTAAGGGTCAACAGAGTCATTTTTTCAAAAAAAATATTTCTGCCTATCTAACAGTTGGTTTATTGGTATAGTTTACGGTCGCTCAATTTTAATTAATTGTAATGTATATCGATCAGTATAGGAATCTCCCCATATTAAACAAAATAAGTATTAATGAAAATTGTCGTTTTTCACGTCGCCATCAAAATTAATTATTTTTTCAAGTGGTGTTTGTATTGTAACTTGTCAATCACTTAAGTATATCCACCAGTAGTTAAACATATATCACACTATTTTGCTAGTTTCATTTAGGTAAAGCAATTGTACCACGTAAAAATGTACTAAACTTAAACAATATAGCTCTCTAAAAATGTTTGTTTCTTATTCTAAAATATCATAAATAAAAGCAACCTATTATAAAACGCTTTCCGTAAAAAGTTTACCGCGAATAATAAATCATAAAAAAATTAAGTACATTAAATAATATATAACAATCATATTGAAGAAATTTAAGATTAATAAAAAATTAATTAATTATTCCCATGTTTAAAATATCTAAGAGTGCTTTCAATATATTTTTAAGCCATTTCTGCACCATTTCTGCACTATTTCTGCACCATGCATAAAAATAATCTTTAAAAATGTTCAACTAAACATTGCATTGCCTTCATTTTCAAACTTGGTACGACGGCGCTATGCGGCACCTAAAATCATGTTTGCAATTTATTTATATGAATACTATATGGTTTCATCTTAATTTTTCATTACATTGTTATATACTATAAAAACTACAGCTAAGCTTCCCCTTTCCCTCAAGAGGTTTAACGCCTTTCGTTATGATCCAGACAGAAAAACGAAACATAATCCGAAAAGTATTTTTTCCATTTAAAAAAATTATTTTGTTCTTAGCAACGGGGTTTTCTATTGTCATTCCACCAAATTTAATTCATAAAATATGTGTACAATATTTTCTTTGATTAAAACTTTGATTAAAATAATCTAATATGTGATATTACCATATAATACGCAGACTATGATTTTCACTAAAGTAGCAATGATTTTCACTAAAGTAGCATGTGTAATGAAATAATAATCGTGCTACTTTTTGAGCGCAACTGAGTTATAGTGCAACAAAAAGGTGTGGACAGGCATGATTTTTATAATATGCCAGTAATATGTTTGTAACTATTCAATCATCTTTTTTTAAATAAACATATTATTGACTCCCCGCAAAAAATTATTTGAAACACAGTTCAGCTCTGAATCCAACCTAATCGGAAACCATAATCTGAACAATTTCTTCATAACGAACACAGCCCGAGTCCTCGTCGACGGTCAGTTCGGTCAGCATGTCATCGAACTCCTCGTCAGTCATCTGATCCCCGAGGGTTGTCATAACGCGTCTTAGCTCGGTCACGGTGATGAACCCGGTGTTGTTCTCGTCGAAGATCCGGAAGGCCTCGCGGATATCCTTCTCCGAGTCGACGGTTGTGGCCTTCTTGGCCATCATCATGACGAATTCGTCGAAATCGATAATGCCATTACCATCGACGTCAACCTCGTTGATGAGATCCTGCAAAAGTAGGCGAAAAATAACTATTTTGATAAACATTTGATTGTTTGTTTAAAATAGATTGAGTTGAATAAAAGTAATGTCCTTTTTTATTAATGTGTTCTACCTTTTATTGATATGGGACAAATTCGGTCAAAAAATATGACATTAAACATGATAAAATAAAATAATCGATTGAATAGATCTATCTTAATTATATTTAGAAATGTATAAAAAAATTGCTTTAAAGCATCGTCGGAACGTAATAAGAAAATCCAGAAGATATGCAATACATACTTTTAAAATTTATATGCCAAAAAGAGAGTTGACAATATTATTTAAAAACACCGTTTATATTTGACTGAAACGATGAGATGAATAGCAAATATTGAAATATAAAAATTACATCTGATCAGTACGTATATTATATAATTACAAAATATTTTATATATCGGATAATAATGAGAATATTAAAAAAAAATTATATCATGCAACTGTTTAACATTTAACACATTGATATTGTCTTTCTTCAATTAGAAATTTAAAAAAAAAATTAAAATATGAAATTATTTATCAAATATAATTATTGTTACTTTTAAGTAGCAAAATTATGCATTGATTGTTTATACTATATATTAATATGCATGTATATATATTGTTTTGAAAATCAAATTAATGGCATTTTATTGCTGCTGCTATTGCATACTAAGAGTGCAATCGTATTTTATTGTTGTCCAACTTGTCAGCAATACAAATTATAGATTATCTTTTTTTTAAATCAATACTTTTATATGTGACGCATATCACGCATATAATGATAAATCATTGTAGACATCAAAATACAATCTACAAATCAGATTTAAAACTTAAGTAAAACTTAAGGGCCTAACTAACATTGAATATTGCATTATGCTATTCTAACAATATAAGGGGTTATGGTAATCTGGCATACTTGACAGGTTTGATAGAGTTCCTCAAATTAAAGTAATATTAATATAACCTTATATTATTGCCGACAATTGAAGCTATATTATCATGTGTAAAAAACACAAATTACATTAGTTTAAGATGTGGATAATTATTTTCCACTTTCATTGACTACAATGCTAGATATATAAGCCTATACATTATATAGGTGTTTTAATATCAAATAATAAAACTTCCGTGACTTCTAAAAGCGGTATATTTAATTAAAATATGTGAATAATTATATAGATGTTCATATAGATGCGTTTGTTAATAAACGATACCTGAAATATGAATTATGTTAACATTGTCAAAAGAATTAAAACGTAAATGATGAGGCACGGGAAGTTGAGTGGTCGGATTCATTGGTAATGGGACGCATTTTTAATTTGTAATTTTATTAAACACTAGACTTGTCCTTTCTTTAACATAATTCACACTACAGATCACATAAAAGTTTTGCAACGTAGTTAAGTACAAAATATGTTTAGAAAATGACAATATATACTGCCTAAGATATTATCCGTCGTTAATGATGTGTATGGGATAAGTTAGAAATCTGGACAAAGATTGAGATTTATTAATATGAATAGTGCAATAGACGATGGCATACATTGAATGGCATCTCTCTCATACCCGCTTGTTTCTTGCAGTTTGAAATAAATTCAAGGAATTTTTTGACATTTTGTGAATTCAGGAACTAGTGAGCTTTTTGTGATATACTTATAAGGCACAATGAGATACTTAAATATTTATAAAACGTAAACACAGAGTGATGACTAAAAATGTTCAGTTCAGAATTTTTCTACTTTTTGTCAATTGATCGTAGAATAGGCGTAAATTTGAACAGCCACATATTGAATAATAATTGATTCTAAACACAGATGACCTTGCACTATAGCTGAGAAGCCATTACAAATACACAGTACATAATATTATATAATCATGTATGGATGTGTACATTCCAATTTCACACCTGAAGACGTGCGATTATGCATGATCATTTAGGGAGCTTGTATTATAGCATAGATTACCCGGATTACCATATGTCGGTGTCGTTTCCACGCGGGATTATTCTATTGTTGTGATAATTGATGCTATATAAGAACATAACTTATATACGTACGTATCCGCAAGTACTGTTAAAAATGTTACTAAATGTTTACTAAAATGTTTAATACGCATGTTGGTAGGTCTATGGGGCGGTATATATGTAATGTCGGTATTTGCTAAATGATAATAACTTCTTATTTTTTGATTTTATGTATTTTTTATTTTACTTAATTCAATTTGTTTATCAATATGTCATTTCGCAGGTTATCAGTGATAACATAATTTTACAGCATATTGCGAAAATTTATAGAATATTATTCATTTAAAAAATGCCTATTTAATACGAACGTTGATTTATATATGTTATTTATTTTTTGCAACTATTACTGTTTACAAGAAATAATATATTTAGTTTTAAAATATTACACTTTTATAACCCTGAACGAATCAGCTGTTAACCCATTTTACAACTATATGGAACAAAAATTAAAACCATAAGTAAATCCGAACCTAATTTATATCCATCAGATTTTAATGAAATTTACCTACATCTCTACATATTTTGCTAACTATTATATTACACAATCTCAGGTCAAATGCATATGACTAATATTTACTATAGCGCAGTTATACAATCATTAAGCTATTTTATTATTAACAAATTATAAAGCTTTATTGTACACAAGCTTTGACTAATGCAATGGATGTGGTTGCAACCCGGCGAAAGCGTTAAACAACATTCTTCAACGTTGACCCATGCCATCGAGAAGGAATATCAACTCCTCGTGGATTCATATATATTTGAAATACTTTGATAAAACGGTGATGGCTTTTGAGTGTAATGTCTTCCGGAATGGTGGAAAAAAAAATCTTTTTCAAATGAATGATTTCTTTCATTATAACTTTTTAAAACAAATGAGCGCTATATTAACCGCTCCAAGATGTCTATTGTCAGCTTTGGAGCACATATATATTAAATTTCGAAATTCATGAAGAAAACGAGGATATATTTGTATTGGGGTTATAATGAACCACCTGGCATTTAATGCATGGTTTTTATCAGTTGTTTGAGGGTTAACTAAATTCAATTAGAGCAATACAAAAGGACGAAAAGAATAGATTTAGAATTTTAAAATGTAGAAAATTTATTGTCCAAGAACAAATTTCTGGTAAAATCTTATTATATATTATATTATAATATTATATATTATATTATATTATATTATATTATTATATAGCTTTTAAACCCAACCATATCTGTATGTGTAGTAGTTATACAATAATAATATATTGGAAAATAAGTGACACTGTAACTAATTATACGGGCGTGCAATTTAGTGGTCATGCAGTTGAATCTATGTTTTTATTCTAACTATAAATTCAAAAAATCGTGTGACATGCAAAGTGAGTGCTTACATACTCGTATTTCAAATAACATGCATGATTAATTAATATTCTGCCTATATTGATTATTGATTAGTGTGCATATTGATGATTGAGTGATACATAGCATAATATACTATATGTCTAACATGTTAAACACATTTAGAGAAAAATGTCAATAAGGGTGATGTGGAATATGTATTATAGTTTTTTAATGTTTTATTTTTAGATTTAAACAAAATCTATTTCTGATTGTATGAAGTAAATTCCGTTAGTAACAACATTGTGCAAGTGATCACCAATTTTTTTAATACTTTTGAATACTTAAGTAAGCAGACTATGCTTAAACTATAAAGCTTAATTTGTGGAGTTATGGTTTCCCCCCGTTTATTTGGGAATAAGTTTAACAGTGGGACGGGGTGGGGGCTCAGTGATTAGTACAAAACAACTGAATTGATTGATTAATTGATTGATTGATAGATTGATTGAAGGTAACCGGTTCAAATTCCTGTCAGGAGTCAGACCCCTTCGTCCCTGTTTGATAACTGTGTCTGCGTCAAGTGTTCAGTAGTCGATAGATGTTTGCTCTCTTTGTACATATAAATACCTTCCAAGTCCTTTTAGGACCTTTTGCGGCTAATGAATTGACATAATCGACTAGAACAATAAGTTTATACTACGACTAATGTCCATATTATGTGTATGTATATAATAAAATATTCTGTTGTTAGCATAGATATTTAATTATATAGTTAGTTATATACTCAAGATATCACTATAAATATAGATAGCAAGAATAAAATTAACAAATTAATTGTCTAAAAATTGTGACAACATTTTGAATAAATGAAATATCTTCAATTAATTAATTAGTCAATCAATAAATTCAAACAATAGTGATTTATTCAAATACTTTCATCAATTTTTGTTTGTAATTATTCAATTTATAATTTGTTTTATAAACTTTCCTCCTCAGTCCTACATTTGTATATGCACGCACATTTAAAACTGTGAACTCCCAATTTTAATGAAGGAGTGAACAATCCAATTCATTTATTCACCAAACACCATGTTTTAGGTAAATACATTATTAAAGATGGTGCTACATTTTACAAGCGATGACTTGATGTATTGAAAATTGACACGTTTTACATTTTTTATCAAAATCCTACATTTTTATATTAATGACTTTTATTGTCAAATATTATGCGCTAACTATAACACATAATTGTATTGTACGCGTTATGGGGTTTTCTGAATTACTACACTTCCCTTTGCAAGTCAATATCCCTGTCTTCATGTGAAACACAAAAAGGCTTCGATTTAATATTTAATATTTAATTGATAATAGCTTTATATAACATGAAATATGTCTTTCAAACAAAATCCATGTTTGAGATACTATATTTGATATTATACCATGGCCTTCCTATCTCTCTGTGTTAAAATTTATGCTGATAACCTTTGATATTTCAAATATTAATCAATTTTTACCATGCAATAATAATGATCGATTCGTTGTTATCAGCACGCTTCGTATTATCAGCACGGTTAGCATCGATTAAACATATTCAATTGTTATATATATTTGCGGAAATATAATTCATTGTTTATCTATATTAATGAGTAGTAATTATACCTCTATGCTAACACTCC
>JAUZND010076301.1:0-16506 GCA_034780555.1 Coelogynopora nodosa | reverse complement strand
TTGTCAATACAAAGTTAAGTTTCTTGTCTCTCTCATTTTATATTTCTTCATTTACCTCTCTATACCGTTATCTCTCGTATCTCTCTCGTATATCTCTCTGTTTTATATAAATGTACTTAAAAGTAAACTTAAATTATTTAGTAGTATATACTATCTAGTTCCTTAATAATTTTACTGGTAAAGTGTAAGGTTAAAAAATTATGATTTTTTTATCGTAAAGTTCGACTATATGCTATAGCGTGTAGTTGCCAACCTTGTAATACAATTATTTAAATCAATAAGGTTTGAAACAATCTATTGACATATCAAAAAGTTTAATAGAATATATAGGTAGGTTACTTTAGGTTCACCGAAATTCATTTTACTAGACTGCCTATTTCACCAATAATAATAAGGTAACTTATATCGGTAAATTCCGCGTAGTCCGCAGCGCAATAATTGCTCCATAGATAATGGCAATAATTGCAGCAAGGCTTTGACGTTGCTTTGACGATCATGCTGAAGCTGAGACGATCTTAGTTATACCTTCTATCTAGAAAGAGTAGTAAGCTGCCGACATTATTATTATAATACTGATGCTTTTTATAATTTTTTAATACAAGGATGAAGCTCTAGATATCTAAAAAAATAAAGTATTAATATCACAGTGTTTTTCCATAAGAATATTAAAATGGTCGAATATAAGTGTATATATTGTTTATGATCACTATGTTCTGTTAAATAATTATATTGCATTTATATCGTATGGTTACAAAATGTTTGAAGCGATACTTTTATATTTCCGAAAGCTTTTGAATTTAGTAAAACTATTTTCGCTCCGATTATTTGAAATACTAATCCATTATAAAGTTACGTTTTTAAAGTTGTGTCTAATTATTATGAGATATTATCATATTAATCTAAACAACATTTTTAATTATTAGTGCAATTAAGTAATTCAATTAAGTAATGCAATTCTTTAAGTAATTGAAAATACAGATATAATTAAGTCATTTATCTCAATTTATGATCGCATCATGTCATCATTTCAATAATTCAAACAATTATAGAATTTAAATAATTTATATTACATTCTACAAAGTTTCAAAAATTAATTGTAATAATGTTCTATTCTCTATAAACTAAACTTGATACACCGTACTCATGTTTTACATGTGATGTGATAAATAAAATTAATTAAAACAAACTACTCTCTTCCTGAATTAAATTGTCCTCTCAGGCGTTCGCATGGTTCAGTGATGTTTTGGCGGAACATTCTGAAATTTTTTGGAGCCTGTTTGCCGTTGATATGTTGACCGTATTGGATTATCAACCGTCCGACTGCTGGGATAGCTTTCCTCTTTTTCAACTGCTGAATGACTACATCATCACTGATGGTAAGAAATAGTTTTAATAGTTAATTAAATGTCGTGTACATGTTAGTACTTCTAATCTAGGGTAAATTTTGAAATAGTCATATAAGCAGAACATAAACCCCACTTTTGGTATATAGATAGCCAGGAGTTATTCTACTCTTGATAACTGAACTGACAGTCTTCAACTTCTTCCCCCAACAGAAGTGTATAACATACTGATCTGCCTCCCCCCTCCCCAGAATCCCTGGTGAATGGCAAGTTCCACCTCCAGCTGCAGGAGATGTTCGCGCCACAGGTCCTGCGCTACGTGGAGCTCATGGAATCCTCGATCTCCCAATCGGTCCAGAAGGGCCTGGAGAAGGAGCGCTGGACCCCGGTGGCTTCTGCCACATCCGATAGCGGCCAGGGCGGCTGTGCCTCGGGTGAGGAGCTCATCTGGAAGATTTCGGCGCTGCACACCTTCATCAAGGAGCTGCACTGGCCGGACGAGCAGTTGGCCGAGGATATGGACGAGCGTCTGAAGCAGATGGCGGCGAATTTGATCACTTTGGCTGCTGAGAAGTGGGTTGATTGTCTTATTATTTTCTTATTATTTATAATGCTAATTCTAATATTTAAAAAATGCTCTCTTTTAAAATCTAAAGGACCTGTTTTAAACTTTTCTCTTGTGAATTTTGTGTCGTATGTTTTCGTACAAGTTATTTAAGGATTTATAATGTTTTGTTTATGTTGTCGTTTGCTTGCTCTGTATACTTTCATTAAGTTAATCTGGTTTAATAAAGGTTTTCGAAAACCGGAACATGCCACTGTATAAATAAATGTTGGATGTTAAAGCCATGTCTAACTTTTTGTTTCTCTAAAGTATACTTCTTTGGAAAATATCTGCTATGAAAGTCTTCCATTAAGTGAAGTCCAAATATGTCATTGGTGAAAATATTTAACTATAATTACTATTCCATATTTACAGCGAATAATTGCATTATGTAAGCGCTTACTTATTTTTTATATCTCTAACTTAACAATTTCTGTAGTAAGCATACTTTTTTAAGAATATCATAGGAAATATTTAAAATAAGATAATTAAAGTAATTTAGAACATACCGTGATTAGTTAACATACTTATTTTAACATTAATTGTCATTCATTAAATCAGTATTTGATAAATAACCTCAAATCAGTCTAATTGTAAACACAACATTTCAAGTTATTGACCCGTAATATCGACCCGTAATAAAAATCGAATTTGATAAATCCAACTTATAACGACTAACGCAATATTTAAATAAATTATTCTGAAAATAAAGTAATCGTTTCTTATCATTGTAAAATAGTATAAACTGACAGATATTATTCATGAATTGTCATAATATGACGTGATGCAGGTTGAAAAGAAATAAAATTCAATTGCTATAATGTGATATGATTCTAGTTGGTAATCAATTTAATTATTTTTACCTAAAATAGCATTTACGCTGTGAAGAATTTCAGTACAATATTATTTATTTAATTCAATGATAATAATATAATAGGTAATTGTTTAACTAGCTGGTGTTCCATGCCTACATATTGGATTAAAACAGTACCTAATGTTCTCTGTCGTTCCGTATCCCCTTTGCTAGGATTGTGGGGGCGTTTGAGGGGGCCATGAAGCGTGCCAACAAGGGGACCGATTTCATCATATCTCAAGAGTGTTGCGTGATGATGAATACAATTATCGATCTTAAAGTGGAGGTCTTCAAGTTGTGCACGATGGAGTATGGCTCCAGTTTGGTAGGTTTGCAGGTTGGATATACCAGTCTGTAGTAATAATGTAGTGCTGTGAAAAGTCATTTAAGTGATCTGTGAAAATGAATCTTGATGGTGTTATTATGCTAAGAATCCTTTGTGATTTGATTATTTGAAATTATAATTTTACTTCTAAATTAATTAATATAACAGATTGTTACGTTTTCATGCAAAATATGTCTAAATCAATGATTAGTAATAGTCTATATATTTTTTAGGTTTTATTTTTCGTTTATAATAAAATTTAACTATATATAAATATTAAAACATAATATTTATTAAATGTTTCACATGTAATACTTATGATAGCCATATTTTCTTTAGAAATCTTTATTTCAATCAACCTAAGTAATGTAAATTAGTTCCTACATTTAACTATCCGGTCTATTCATGCGCATGTTAATCTTTAAACTCAAATTATTTTATAATAATTATTGAACTACGTTTTATACTATTTGTGTGTCTAATAGTAGTATGTAATTAATATATGTTATATTTGTCATTTCAAACTATTGTTTGGACTAAAAACGAATTAATACACCAAATAGTATGTCCATTGCACACCAGATACCACCAATTAGACTATTGAGTAGATTGGGATGAGCCGTATTGTATTGTATTTTTATCCTACAAAACGGTCGATAAACAGTTTTTATAATATATTTATGGAAAATATGGAACAACTACGGCTAACTAATTCCTATTCTAAACATGGCACTGCAGTGGCCATATAATAATGTTGTGTAATAAAATGACATAAATCCAATTTTTCATGAGTTGATTTGTTGGATGAAGTTTCCAATACACATATGAGAGAACCCACCAACTAGACTGCTGCTGGATAAACGTGGATAACGGCCTATTTGTTATGTGACTATCTAAACGAAGTATTGCTGCCTGACAGCATCACTGCGGCATACGGTTATAATCAACAATAGATAGTTAATAATCAACAATAGATAGTTATTAATCAACAATAGATAGTTAATAATCAACAATAGATAGTTAATAATCAACAATAGATAGTTAATAATCAATAATAGATAGTTAATAATCAACAATAGATAGTTAATAATCAACAATAGATAGTTAATAATCAACAATAGATAGTTAATAATCAACAATAGATAGTTAACTATCTATATGCCATCTGCGTTTATCAAACTCTCTCCACACAATTAACGAACCATTAATTCTGGGAAAATTGATAATCTAAATATCCGAAATACTATATGGTACTCATTTCGTTAAATATTTTGAATATACCGCAATATGTAGTCTGAATTGCTTTTTCATTTGTATGTGTGTAGATATTAAAAAATAACATACATTTTATAAACACACACTTTTGTATATTTAACCAAATGAGTGTTATATATTTCGTGAAATAAGGTGATTGTAATGTAATTGGCACTGAGTTGCCCGTAGTAAATTGTTGTCCACATTAATTTATAATGTTAGTTCTTTTGTTAATTGTATGCCTCAGTAATGCAGTAAGTCTACCTAAGGGTTGTCGCGTGTCCTAGAAATTCAAGTATATATACATGAATACACTTCAATTGTGGCCATTTTTCTAAAATATACTTCAAAATATTTCAATATACTTTAATGTTGGCCACTTTCCTCAATTTTACCTGAATAAACATTATAAACTTTTCTAAAATATACTTCAATATACTTAAATGTTAACAATATAATTTTAAAAAATTATCCTTATTTTTGTAAAATATAAATTTTAACAGTAAGCCTATCATAAAAAAAGTTTTTCAATATACATTGTCATTGAAAAACACATTAATTGTTTTAAAAATATATACTTGAATTATACACGAATATACTTCTTTTTTCCCGTACAAAATGCGGCCACCCTGCTACCTAATTAAACAATAGTTCAATATCTATTCAATCAATCCCTATCTTCATTTAACTTGAATCTACAAACCCCGCACTCCACCCCAACGCTAGCACGAGTACCAAAACAAGACGGAAGCAACCCTGGAGAAGTCGCAGAAGAAGCTCTCGGCAATGCTGTTCGAAAAGTTGAATGCAGCATTGGAGAGCGCGTTGGTCAAACTGGCCCGTTATGATGAATCTTCCCTGCTCTCGTCCTTTTTGTCACTTGCGGTAAGCAAAACAGTGTCTATATATATTGGGTGCCTCTTCTATACTAATGGCTCTTTCTACTCGGTGACCAGAAGCTAGCCAGAAGCATTAGGCTATTGTCTATACTCAGTAATTAAGACTAGTCCTTACAATACCACTATAGGAGCTTATCTATCCTGTTACCAAGGGGTTAGTCGGTTAAATTCTTGGGGGGGCTTGTCGTTGATTTTTATCCAAAAAATTCAGTTATAGTGCGACACAGAATAGTAGATGCAGAAAATATATATTGCAAACGTATTTGGATACTGAGGAAACTCAAAATTTAACTTTTTCAGTTTATGGTTACCCTCAGTGAAGCCAATTGAAATATATTATAAATCTAAGACTCAATCTTTTACTGCTTATATGTCACAACTTTTTTGTAGATAAAATTATATAAGTAAATAAATTGTTGCTATACTTAAATTTCAAGAATAAAGAAATTAATTATATGTCAAGCCCTCCATTTCGGAGTTACAACTCCCTCGTCGAGGGTGTTTACATCACATTAAAATAATAAATTAGTTAGCCTATATTGTTACTAAATTCTATCAGCATGAGTATAGTTTACTCCTATAACAGTCAAAAGATTACATAATTAAACTATAGAATATCCAGAACAATTTAGATTTGCTTAATTAAGTCCATGAATTACGGTTGATGAAATAACTAATTTTTTTATAAATGTGATACAATTTAATCAAATAACAATTTCAATTTTAAACAAACTTAAATCATTTAAAATGTGTAAAAAAACAAAATTTATACAGGAAACCCTAAGTAATGGCATTTAAGTTTTTTAGAAGATCAGATATCTGTACTTGTAAATATATTCTATTTTGCGGATGTCTGATGTCTCCCACTCACAGAGGTCGACTAACCATGGTGATTTGAATTCACTCGAAATGAAATGGCTGATTGTTGCTGATAGTTGTAGATTATTCTCGGGTAACTTTGTTAGCGCAATAATTGTTGATGATGCCATCTTTGAAGTCACAGATTTTGACCTCTTTTGAGGACAGAGCGCTGCCCAGAGTTTTGTTAATTCGGTGGATCAACCTGATCGGTAGTTGGATTTCTGTTGGTTGGATTGGCAACTGATAATTAATCAACACTTTAATTCAACGACACCTTAAGATGCTATTCTAACTCGAAGATCCTGCCGATGATGTAGCCTTTGTCTCTCCGACTTTCAAATATCAATTGATTCCCTTGACCACGAAATTTTCTCGTTATTTAAGAAATCAACAAAAAAGGAATGATTCATTAATACAACCATAAGCTGTGAAGAGACGTTGCATACACATAATGAAATGAAACATATAAGCCAGACATTGGGACAAAGCATCTGGATGAATTCGATCGTACACTGTGCAGTATGGGATTCAAATACGAACACAAGGAACACACTCAACGACCCCCGAGGAATGTAGAAAAACAACCGAGCTTGTTTCGGACCGAAAACACGTTACCTCGGCGAGAATATCAATTATAGAAAAATCAAAAACATCTCTCGGGAAATTCAGGTTGAACCAATCGAAACGCAACTCAAGGCAGTAGCGCTCTGTCCATAAAAAGGTCAATGCCCCCCAAGGTCACCTTCGACGAGGGAGTTGTTACTTTGAAATATAAGGCTTTAATTGTTTTTGTTTTTTTTTAATTTTTAAAATGATGTGCTAGCGCCGTTTTTACCTATAATTATAGACTTTAATTAACCTAATGGAGAAAGTACGCAAGAATTTTCTCCCTAAATTTATTTCATCAAGAAGACTGGTGTTTATATAATATTATGCTTTGATTTCATTCTGTAAAAATCAGTAAATATTAGTTTGAAGTAGAGCTTATTGTTCTATCTTTTATGTAGGAATACTAATTACATAATATAAATTTTTTACTTAAAACGTTAAATGAAAATTAATAATTTTGATAAATTTATATTTGTTTTCATTCATTCTATTTTACGTGTCAAGATTTAGCTTTTGTATGTTTAGTATCGTTAAATCTAGTTGTTCTCTAGAAAGTAGAACCTTTCTTTATACCGCATTTCTTTATACCCGTCGCATAAAACCATTAATTGCGGTGTTAGTACCTTTCCTTTTGATGCTCTTCAATTATGTATATTATGTATGACAATTAATATTAACCCGTTACAGATGGAGATAGATAAACGCATACCACGAGGACCAAAAGGCTCAATAGTAAGAGGAGGCTTTTTTTAGAAAAAACAGCAGTTACACCTAAAGTGGCATTGACTGCATTCTCTTTCCATGCGTATACATGATAAAAGTGTGTGTCCACATTTGCAGTTTTGCTTTCACCTATTTTTCTCCCCTTGGACATTGATTGCTTGATTAAGATCATTCTTAAGAATTCTATTATACTGCAATGCTTTCCTCCTGTTCTATATTATATATATTTTTTTTAATATTTTTTTTACAATTTAATTTTCGTTTCTTATTGCATTGATTATGAAAAACACAGTTGAATTGCGTGAAACTCCTCACGATAATTTATTAATAAACAAATTGCGTAATATTGTATATTTGATATTTCTATGCAGTGTAATGTATTATATCGTTATATTAACGCGTTAAGAGTTTGTTCTGTACAATAAGAGAGGCAGGTGCAGATAAAGCTATGTTTTGTAGTGGCTTCCTGTGGCCTAAGAAACTTTTTGTTTTCATGGTTTTCATACTCTGATATTCCATTCAAACTTAATTTTTACATTAGAAGTAATCTTTTTCGGTAACAACCATATCATATATCGCCACTGAGGATTCTAAGCCCCTCATCATAGCAAACACTAGCTTGTTGTCTTTTATATGTTTTCCAACTTCTGGTTCTGGCTTAGCGCATGTTCAACAGGCATGACTTACCATCTGATCATATTCAACGCCCGTTGTATATTTTGTACAAGGAATGCTCAGGTTTGGCGTGTTACATTTTTATTAGTCAGGTTTATTCAATGTTTGTTGGTGGTACAAATATACTTTCTAGAACCTGTATTTTGTACTATTTATTTTTCCAATTCTTCTATTCTCTTTACATTGTAAAACTAAACTTATGCTATATTATGATTTAATATGGTTCTTGATTTGAAATAGCTTCGTTATCAGTATTATGCTATTTTTATTTGTATCGCTGGGAAGTGAAGTACCAGTGGGAAGCTTTACTGGTTCCCCGCTGTAAATTAATGGTTATAACCAAATTCAAATGTGTCAAATTTCATTTGCGGGGTTATTTCCAAATGACACATTTTAGACAGTTTCAATTATTTCATCATTTTCCCATATCTGTATCCTAGACTACCATTATTAATTTTTGTTTTCAAAAATATGTTTATGTAAAATTAAAGTATATAATATATTATGTATAACTTTTTCATCGATGTACCTTTTCATTAAATCTTTACATTGAGGTACAGACTTTTACTAATTATCGGACTGAATATTATAGTATAACGTTATATAGTTTGATATCATTTTACTATATTGAATTTTAATTGCTAATATTATATTTATTTTGCAGAAGCCAACGGATGAAATGGGCAAGGAATATGTCGACTTTATGCGAGGAAATCTGGAACAACTCCGTAATTCAGTTAGCGATGAGTTACTGATACTCTCAATATATGAGGTAATTTGAATGACACCTTGGACCTATTTTCTTTAAAAAAATCTACAATTCACAATTTAACGTTGCAATTCATCACAAACACTGCATATTTCTGTTCTATGAACAACAAATTGGCATTCGAAAACACCTGATACATTTTCTTCGTTGTCCAAAAATATAGGGTGGTTACCAAACCTGCACGGGGGGGAATTCCAGGGGGGTATAGAGAGAAAAAAAGGGGGAGGAAAGGGAAAAACAGGGTGTCCGCGACCTGGAAAAACAGGGAAAATGTTTAAGCCACCGGGAAAACCTGGAAAAACCGGGAATTTGGCGAATTCAAGGGAAAACCGGGAATTTAGCTATTTACAGAATAAAAACCGGGAATTGGTCTTGATATTTCTAGTGTGTGTATTTTTTTAATTATCTGCTGGCACTTGCCTAGTCTTTTATTAACTTTTAATAAATGTGACTTTTGTAATTTTCAACTAACATTGCTTTATTTGCTGCATAATCGTGTATTATATTGTTATTGACTTCTTTTACGCTAAGCACAGCCATTATGACCTCATGGAATTAAGCAACCCTGGCTTGCTGAGCTGTCATTAGATCGTTTTTTGTAAGTCTTGGTAGAGAAAAACCTGGAAAATGGAATTTTTAGCCGGGAAAAACCGGGAATTCGATTGTGATAATAGCGCGGACACCCTGGAAAAAGGGGTTAGGGGAAGAAAATAGAGGGGTTTCAAATAGGAATTTTCCCTCCTGAAAAAACGCTGCTGAGCAGGTTTGGTGGTGACCCACAATAATTGGCCGGTGAATTAGATAATGACGGCTAATTGCTGCTGACTGAGTCATACTGAATGGGAATACGATAAGTTATACACCTGTCATGGTAGTCAACTCGTATTAATAATATAATAATAATTGGATATTTTTATAGCTCTAAAATAGTGTAAACAATGTCTTCAGCGCTCTATTATATTATTATTCGATATTATTATTTCATATTATAATATTATATATGTAATTACAAATTGATTTAATATACATAAAAAGAGTTTTACAATTTATTTAAACTTGTTAATTAAATATTTGTTAAGTACCGTTATTATTTATTTTTTAGTAATGTATATTATTTTTTACAATTTATTTTAAATTTATATATTAATTAAATTTGTTAATGTAACTCTATATTAACTAATAATATAACTATTTTAATTAATTGCAACATGTTTTAATTTTGACTTAATAAAATATAAAGTGTTCATTATTTTATCCTTAATAGTAATATTTGAATATAGTTCATTAATTGGTAATCATTAGAATTAATTAATAATAAACTATTAATAATTATTTATCTAACATAGATATTGTATTTCTTCAAAATATAAAATAACAAATTAAAATGTATCCAATTTTTAATGTTTCCATTATTTTCATCAAACTAATTTTGTTATGAATTCTTTTTATAGTATTAATGGTAAACCAAAATAATATATTATAATAACACAAACATTTATAATTGTTCGTATGTAACATTGCATACCAATTTACAGACAGGTTTGCCTCCAGTAAATTTCTTCTTCTAATAACAATAGGATTCCAATATGTGTTTTATGAAACAGAACGCACCTGTAAGGCATCTGTAATCGTAGCAAATCTATCTAGTATTTTTGAATTGTGGATATGTTGTTTATATAACAGAATCGTCAGTAAATTTGTAGAATTGTGGATTGTATTCTGTGATTATTATTTGTAAAACGGGCCCCTGCTTGTATTACATGTATGTTAAATGACCTACAATAGCTAATGTATTAACTAACTACATGATATTCTTGTCTTTATTCATTAATTTAAAAATAATAATGTACATCTATTTAAGCATACGGCAATTAAAATTCAATTGAAAATCTGCATTAATTGTCCAATTTCTACTTATGTGATTTTTTTATATTTAATTTGTGGCTAATTTGCTAATCTATAAAACATGAATTTTCAACATTTTAAAGCCATAGTCCGCTTTTTTATTTATATATCCGTCCTATATCTCATTTGTGACTTGCTTTACTTGACTTAATTTCATCGATAACTATTTTTGTCAGGGTCACTGCGTGTTTTCTGCTTTCTAGTTAAAATAATGCGCAACTTGTATCTTTCTACATTTAACTCGGAAAGTGTATCACTTACATCGAAATGATTCCTACTTCTCCCTGCAGAGTTGGTACACAACCCAGGTAAAAATGATTAAAGAATGGCTCACTGAACGGGCCGACCTTGCGCTCAACCCCTACCAGATCAACTGTCTGTCTACCATTATCAAGGTCGGTATAGTATAGATGAAATCTGCAGCTAAGCCAGTATTTCCCTGTTGACTTTCTGAGCTTTTCTCTATCCGCCTTAGTCGGGAACTTTTTTACATCATTTATCTCATTCATTTTTAATTATATAATTTCGTAAAATATATCGATAATATATTTTAAATATTATCTAAATAATATTTAGCATTGACACTTCAGAACGATATTAGTATATAACAAATTTATGATATCATTTAAATATGTCGACTTTCTTTATCCAATTTTTTGTCTGGGGTCCCTATTAATAATTTTTCTTTTCATTTCGAAACTGTATCCCTTTTTTTTAAACACCACTGCTGTTTGGCTGTAACTGTTTTTCTCAAACAGTTTCTGAATAAGTCGCTAAAATGAACCTCACGAGGCAGTGAAGAATGAACTCTCACTGTAAAGACTATAGCTCCATCTATCCTAGGTATTAGAGATACTATATAATTTGTAGCTTACAATGGATATAAGATCCACTAACGGATGATTTTATCGTTGCCATTTCATCACCAGGACACTCGATTAGCGGATTCAGGTCATCGAATACTTTTTAAAACATGTAATATATCCTCTCCTGGAATACTTCTATAGAGATAAATAATAAGAACCGGTTTTCTTTTCACGACAATGTAAAATAGTAACCGTAACCCTCTTCAAATATATCGTTATTAAAATAGTCACCCAATAATGTTGACGCTTTCTTATGTACAATCATACCTGGTCGATGAATAGATTATAGAGGCTAGCTATACTAAAATGAAATATTGACATTTCGTTTTGTAGTATTTTTTTAATTTATTTATATTTTTGCCCGATAGTTAGGATAAAAATAGACCTGATACACTTTTAAAAACTGGCCGAGTTCGGAAATGTCATTTTTATCTTATACGTTTCATAAAAACTCTCGTGTATTAGAATTAAAGGTTTATCCGAAACAATTTTTAATTATATTCTTCATCAATACTTAAATAGTGTTCGGAACCATTTTAGTAGCTGTTATTGTGTGATAACACTGATTTCATTTAACACAGCCGTTTCTTTTTTCGTTTCCACTGTGTGCTCAAATGAACTTTTAATATTAATTAAACTTATCTACCCACATCTTTCTTTCTGTTCTGTTCTGTTCTCACCCTGCAGAAAATGTACTCGGATTTTGAGTTGCAGGGAATTAATCCTGAGGTATTGGACACGAGTCAATATCAGGGAATTCTTCAAAGAATACAGGTAAGAGGCCGTCTATTTGTGGATACTGATATACTATTATAATAATGTTGTAATTATTCTATTTTTGTTTTTATTTGTCATGTAGGGACATTTACCAATAATATCCACTACATTGTATACTTATATAAAATCTGGTAATACTTGGTTCAAATGTGATGATAATAATATAATTTACAATTAATGTAAATCCAATTCAAACTTTTTCAATTCCACTAAAATTTACATGATTTTATAATAAATTAGGTGTTAAATTATGGGAATAGTGATAGTTGTGGACACATAAACCGGTAAACTTCCGCTGAGGGTCCAAAGTCCCGCACCGTTGTTTAGTCATCTTTTCTTCCCTTTTTTATTATAAATATCTGTTGTTACACGTGTTTTATTTATGATCCAGCCTGTCCCCAATTATTTTTCTGCTTTTTTGGATTTGACAGACTGTCTTTTAAATACACAGGTTTGACTTGCCATCTTATCACTCTAGGCATGTTTACATATAGAGTACAAGCTATGTTTGTATTGTAAAAAAAAATTATAAATAATATTTGTGGTTTGATGATAATTCATTCCTTTTGTTTGACCTTTCTAGAGTTAAGTCATTAATATTGTTTTTTCCATTAAACCATTCTGATATTATTATCAAATTTTATTTCTTATTTGACAGTCGTTTTGATATTTTCTAATTCTTCTTTTTTATTTCTATTTTTTATTTATTTTGTGGTGATCGTTAAGATTTGAATGGAATGTGTTCATTTACTGTTAATTGTTCTGACACGAAAATATTAGAAAACGAGATTAAATTAATGGTAGTGTATATTGAAGCAAAGTGAGGTATGAATAAAGAACTTCAATTATATCAATATTATGTCAATCTAGTAATAATGGAAATGAAATTACAAAAAAATACTTATTAAACTTATTAAACTTTTTTGTTTGTTAGTTAATTCATATAAATTATACAAAAGTAATTTTAAATGTTGCCAATTCAAATTTAGATAACGAATAAAAATAAAAGGGTGTTAAAATGCTTCCTTTGTTAATAAAAAATGTTCGTATGTTTTCGTGATAATGATCTCTATTTTGGATGATGCTGGGTGTCGCCATTTATCTTCTATTAGTCTATCTTATAATTATTGTTGAATTGACATTTTGAAATCACTATCATGTCAAGTTTGTAATTGTCTTTATTGATTAATATTTATTTAATTATAAATATATTTAATAAAAATGTATAAATATTATATTAAATGAGATAAATTGTGTTGAGTTTATTTGGTTGAATTTAAAGCTCGGTTAGACCTGCTGCTCGGTTACTTTGACGAATTTCAATATTAAAAATTGCAATTAAATGAATTGGGTTCCGATTAAAGTTTTTCAAAAATGTAGAGTTGCTTTATATTTACGCATTGTTTGCATATTTTTAAACTATCTTTTAAACTGCACAGAATGGTTTTATTTCAATAACAGAACAGTATCCTAAACAATTGGGTAAACATTTATTTACTCTATTATCATAAAAAGTGCTGTGAACACTTTTTTCATATTTTGACTAATTTTACTATGTAGGATTCTCTAGCAATGCTATGTAAGCTGACATCAGTGTAATAAATACAAAAGTTGGCCTTTTTCATTTTCAGGTTGAGGAAACGACTTGCGCGGTAAAGATGGACAGTACCAAGTCGTCGAAACCCACGTTGCCCAACCTCCCTGGCCGATCTCTGTTCGGCTCCATCAGTGGCACAATCAGTGGCAGCATCGGCAGCTTGAGCAATGGAATCCCAAAACCAAGTTTTTTTAGTTGACGTTGAAAGTTAACCTGTGTTTTCCCCATCCTTCCCCTCCTCCTTCCTTCCTCCCCCTCCTTCCTCCCCCCTCCCTTTCTCTATCTCTATCTCTCTCTCTCTATCTATCTAGCTGGCTCTGTCAAGCTCTCTACTCCCCTTACTCAGTTCCTCTTATCATGACCACATCATGCGTTAGAGAAAACGGTCTTTTTAATTCGGTATATTTTGAATAATATTATTGTACATACTTATAGTGCATACATTTTTCCACCTAACAAGGTATTTCTTAATGTTATTCAGAACAAGGATAATTGCACAGTATAATATGCACATACTCTGCTATAGGCAAATGCACTTACTGTAATAGTAAGATAAAGGTTGATTCTATCGAATCTAAAAATAATCGAACATGGCTCGGTTATTGAAAATATAGTCATGTTACATCTTGTCTTTTCATTTTTCTATGAATGGAAGTAAACTCATAATTCTTAGAGTGGGTGAAAAAATACTTGCTGTTCATATTATTATTACCCACAAACTTTAAATCAAACCTTATGGCCACAGCTCTTTTTTATTACGCAACTGGTTCGATTATTTTTGATTATCCGGAATGATGATCTTCGATACGGAAAGTATTAATTGCACCGTGTTAATGAATATGTAACCTTATCTGTAGGGCTACTATTTCAACAGCAATAACTAAGATACTACTGATGTTATATATTAGAGGTCATTCCATTCATATGCATCAAACTCACTTTGAGATATAATTATGATATCTTCACGGCTGTAAAGTGTTGACACCATTCACTATACTTTCATAATAACCTATAATCAGAAACTCATTTTATTCAGTATTTTTTGCTGGCGAGCTATGTATATTATACCATCCTGTAACTAAATTCAATAACTGACTTTTGTCTTCATTTCCTACCATAATACCAAACCACGTCTTTTTCTTGACTATTATAAATTATTACCTATACATAATATTATAGTTCATTTAGAGGTTCTCTTTATTTTGTTATTTTGTTTATTTAATATTATTATATTATTGGTACATATTATAATATTCAATTTGATTATTATGCAAGCGGGCAAGTTTTTAATATTATATTAACGCTGTGATTCAGTTAGACTACGAGGCGCTAATCCACCTATACCAACTCTCTTCTATACAATTACCTAGCCAAATTTCTTTTTTGGTTTCACACTGCTGTCAGTTACAAAATATGTTCAGAATATAATATATATATATATATATGTGTATATAATAATATGATGTAATACCTATTTCAACAATCATGCACACACGATATAAAGAAAGACAACCTCAGTCTTGCAATCTAAACTCTTTCCTTTTGCATATCAGTTCCCTTTTTTAGTGTGTTTTCAAGCTGTTATAATATTATAATATTTTACTGATTACTACTACTCTCAAAGTGACAATGCCGGTACCAAGTCTTCATTTTAACAGGTGTTACTCAGTCTGGTCTGATTACAAACAAATATATAATATACTAGTCAAGAGTTATAGATTCTGATCCTCTTCATTGCCTCAGATTATTGCCCATTTTCTACACATGTTTTTTGCCTTTGGCAAACTATAAATATAAAACTATAATCTGCATATATTAATATAGTATACCGAATAGTTTTCTTGTTAAATGTTGTAGAATTTAACATGAAAAAAAAAGAGATTTGCCAATAGATCTTTATTTCTTTGATTTGTTTGTTTGTTATTTTTTCTGCTGGTCACCACAGTGAATATGGCCCGACCGCTTTATAGAGAAAAAATGCTTTTCATTTCATTATAATGTTAATAATATGTGTAATATGTTGTATTTCCTTTTATAGCATAATTTATATAGTACTATAGCTCTGACTACCGACAATCTTGAAAGAGGTGTGATTGAAATAGAGTTTACAGTTGTTGCCATATAATGTACTGATAAATTGAAGTTTGACAGTTTTCATCTGATATTTTTAGTTATATATCTAATATAAATAGTTCTTTCAGAAATATACTACATTCCTGAAAAATGTGTTTTGTCTACGTTTTTGTATATTATGGTAAATTAATGATTTAATTGTTTTTTGACAGGCTTTTCTTACATGCTTAAAATATGTTGATATTTTTTGCAAGTACTTACATCGGTTATTAACCTATGTAACAAGATATCTATACATTTATATTACTGTAAATGGTATTTTGAACTATTTAAATGAATACATTATAAACGTGTAAAAGACTGTAAAAATTCG
>JAUZND010076290.1:0-16508 GCA_034780555.1 Coelogynopora nodosa | reverse complement strand
TATAATTGATTGTAATATCATTTATATAAAATAATCCTAGGGTGATCAAAGTTACCCCGTGTGATCAAAGTTACCCCATTTTACGGTATATACTAATCACATATAATCATTTGTATTTATTGTTATGCAATTGTAAACACAAATAAAACAGAAAAATAATTTAATTTTAAGAAATTCACTTAATTCAAAAAGTATTTTCATTGTTATAAAAGCATTTTCATTCAGTAAACTTTTTTAAATGATTAAAAAGTGCATATATATAAAGAGAAAGATTTATGGGATACAATAAATTGCCATGTAGACTACTCATAGTATTCCCCTATTTGTTTTCAGATCAGTCACAGATCCGATTTACTCAATTTTTTCTATTCAAATTTTGACAAATCATTTATTGCTAAACTCTGCATTCGATTTGGTGAAGGTGGGTCAAAAGCGAATCGTATTTATTTTTAATATATTGACTTCCCGATAAAAATAAATAAAATGTTGTTGAATATCCAAAAAAAAAAAATGAAATGTTCACCGATATATTAATCAATTGTGATAATTACAAAAGTTTAGCCAATCAATTGCTTAAAATTGTTTAATAAATCATCAATGTTGTATAAAAACGTGCCAAATATACAAAAAGTATGTCAAATTCGTAATCTTTGGATAATTCGAATTTTTCTCTAAGAACTCTAAATTTGAAAAGATGATCATTTAAAATAAAATGTATATTTTATAATAATTTAGTTATTTTAAATTTACATATAATATTAATATGTGCTTAATTTGTGTGTAAAACACAGAGAGTTTTTGGTTATTAAATAATATATTAACCTATCTCTACAAATTTTAACATAGTTTAAATTCAAATATTTTACTCGTTAATAAAAAAATGAGAAAATTTTAACTTTAAATAGTTGAAGTATTGTGTACATGTATGTATACATGGATTGTATATATTTATATTCAAATACATTTATTTCGAATTTCTTTAAATGTATCGAACTACACGTTAACCCTATGACATTTTGCTACCTACTATGTACAAAATATTTACTCCAATTTTGGGTCAATTCTCTTCTTCCAATATAACATACTTAATTAGTAGTTTGACAAAGTAAAATTTTTTACAAATTCAAAAAAAGATATACTGAATATTCAATATATGAAATATAACTTGACAGAACTAGTCCAAAAGTGTATATATTAAATTAGCCTACATCTAAATAATTATTAATAATAATATTTTGTCAATATATTTAGTAACTATTAACGTAATTTAAAAAACGATATATAGTTAAATATTGGCATAAAAATACCAAAAAAAATGCACACTGCTTCCATATAGATGTTCAATGTTTATATTGTAAAACTCTATATATTTTCAAACTAAACATATAAGTAAATATATTTAAATAAATAAATATATAGATAAATAAATAAATACATTTTCAGATGAATAAAGATAAATATATAGATAATTTATATTAAAAGATGAATAAAGTGAGATAAAGTATTACATGTTTATTAATATTAAAAAGAGTATTCAGACTATATTGAGGAGAATTAAGCATTATTAAAATAATAAATTAACAGGAGATATTTTTCATGTACGTAAGTATGTCATAAGTATGATATTTATATATATATATAAAGAGATACATTTAAAGAGATATATGTATATTTTTTTGTAAGACTACATTATCCCGAAAAAATATATAGCTATAAATGCAAAATCAGTTAGAAACACTTTAAATATTTAAAAGCTATTTAAACAGATTTAAAATTATTAAAAACGAAGCACATTTGAAATAATATAATTTTGGATAACATAGTTAAAACTACAGAACGAATAATGAAAAAAGTTATGTGGATAAGTTTCATAAGTTTCTTTAAATTAGTCTACATCAATAATATCAATATAAAAATTATTTATATAATATTATATCTATGTAAACTATTTAACACATTTCAATCTGTCTAAATAACTTGCAAATTTTTCAAGTACTCTTAAAAGATTTTATCAACCCTAAAAAGCCAAACTGTCAGTTTGACTGTTACTCGTAATAATCAAATTTGGCGCTATTTTATTATTTTAGTTAACATTAATTTAAACATCAATAGTAATAAATATAAAGACAAAAATATCAATATTAATTAAACCAATAAATAATTAAAAAATATCATTACTTTCAGTCAAAAATGTATGAAGTATGACCCATATGACCCATGTTCGTTTGGGAGAAAGGAATTAAATGAATGTATATAAGATGTTGAGTCAATTCGTTAAGTTACACTAAACTAAATAACTTCAATTTATCATCTTGTTAACTATTTTAAGGTGCTCAAAAACACAATGATGCCCTTTGCAAGAGTCTCTTCAAAAGTGCTGGATTCATTTTAGCACGACACGTTGCCACCGTGGCCTCGCTAGCTGAACCGGTAAGAAAGAATGCAAGTATTAACTGCAGAATATATTCGAATATAAAATGCAACAACAAATGAACATTTATTTCTAATGAAGCTAGTATGTAGTACTAATCTGTGGACAACGATGTTTCATTATTTTAGGACCTTTAAACCCATTTACGTATCCCGTATATTTTGTTTTCAATGATTTTTGATGATAGCCCAGATGTTATAGAAATTACCTTTTTTTATTGAGTGCCTTGTAGGACAATGTAGGTCTTATGGAGTGCCGGCCATGTAGGTCTTATGAAGTGCCGGCCATGTAGGTCTTATGGAGTGCCTTGTAGGACAATGTAGGTCTTATGGAGTGCCGGCCATGTAGGTCTTATGAAGTGCCGGCCATGTAGGCCTTATGGAGTGCCGGCCATGTAGGTCTTATGGAGTGCCGGCCATGTAGGTCTTATGAAGTGCCGGCCATGTAGGTCTTATGGAGTGCCGGCCATGTAGGTCTTATATAGAGTACTAAAAATTTCAAGCATATTCTCAGTAGGTGAGAATCCTAAAAAAATAATTTCAAATTTTCTTTTAATGTTTGGCTGAAGAATTTTAATAAAATGTCAAAAACAACGCTGTCCAGATATACTCGCTCGTCAGCAAGTATGAGTGGTAATATATTTTAGAGGTTAATTCATGGCTTTTGTTTTTTTATTCTAATATGTTAGTAAATTCACAGTAATTAATAATATATTATGCAGTAAACTATTTCCTATTGTCATTTTATTTAATTACCCTAAATATATAGCCTTATGTAAATTATGAATCTAGTTGCTAAGTTAAAATTTTAATTTGACATACTTTTTAATAAATATATATTTTTGTAAAAATATTTATGAATTAAACATAGATTATTAAAAAATATATAGATTTTTGTAACAATATTTATAATATAAACTACAAAAACTATTACACATGAATCATGTTTAAAACATTATTGTGAATAAGAATACACTTTCAGGTTGCTTATAGACATTAAGGTTTTAATGAGGTTATATTTTTAATTAAACAAAATTGAAAAGTACAATTACAAAAACTATAAACTTCGGTATACAGTTCAGTATAATGAACATTTAATATGTAAACGAAATATTATAATAAAATTAATTAAAATTTTAAAAAAAGTTGCCAAAATATATATATAATCAAAAATGCTACAATTAAATAAATGTAATTAACTAATTAAATTTCAATTATTATTTTTAAAACTTATTTCAGTGGACTCTAAAACAGACTGGTGGTCTTCAAATCCTCTGTGTAGGGCAAGTTTGGAAGAGTTGGGATCTTCTCAAAGAAGGTAATTTACTTTAAAAATGTATATCGATACAGAGTATATATAGTGTTTCCAGTATTATTGAATATAGTTTTGTAGCAAAGAATTTTTTTTCGTCACTGAATACAGTAACAACTTTTAACAACAGATAGATTATGTAAAAATAATGTATCTTTTATTTTCGAGAAAGTGAAATTTCCAAGCTCTCTCAGGTACTATTATCTGAGGTGAGTGGTACTACAATAAATATGGAGAACACTATTATTATATTTAACTTAAATAAATTATTGGCCATCTATTTTTTTAACAAATTGGAAAGAAAAATCGGTCATAAAACTATATTTCAAAAACATATTCAAATTAATAAAACTTTAAATGTATTATAAAAATATTTTGTATATAAAATCTATAATGAGTGTCTCTTAAAATATGCGAATTGCGTGATACTTTTTATATGTATTTTCCACTTGTTAAAAAAGTTAATTTTAAACATTTATAACAGAATTTTCAAATGAGGAATATTACTTACTAACATTTAAAATTTCTAAGAATATTTAGAATGATAAAATCATGTATTGCAAATCACGTGAATTTATCAGATTTTTTCTTATAAGAAACACATAACAAGGCCTCTCTTCCCAACAATATTTAAATATCTGTTCTATAAATACAAATAAAAAATCCACAATCAATGCAATAATAGTAGAAGAATTAAAATATACATTAAGATGCCTTACACGTAGAAGGTATATAGCAATGTAACTTAAAACATAAAATAAAAATGTTCAGCATAAATAAATTTAAGATTGTAGAAAATATCATTTTCTTGTTATTTAGAAAAATTATTTGTAGATATGGTATCAGTGAAGTATTCTTTTACACACCTGACTATTTTTCTGAAATACTACATTTAGGATTAATCCACGCAATATTGTTAACTGTAATGTTACAAAATTATAAGATTTTAACTAATCGTTCACTAACAATTCGTAATAATTATTTGCAAAAAGCGGGAAGAGTAGAATATTTGGAATAAACAAAATTAGGTTAAAATAAAATTTAAAATTTATGCATTGCAATTGTTACATATTTTTTAAAGTTTCGGTTAAACTATTAACAAAAAACCAAATTAAACAGTAAACAAAACATATCAAATAAGGCAGACAAACAAGCGGAGTAACAGATCGAATTATAATGAAGATTACTGACAAGATTAGTCATACTAATTAAAATATTTTAGGAGTTTTTAAATAATACGACGTTTTCTCCCTTGTAATTTCGTCATTACAATTCTTTATAATTCGGTCTCTAACATCGCTTGTTGTTTGCATTATTTCATTTTATACTGTTTAGTTTCGTTTTTAATAATGCTTATAGTTTAAAAGAAACATGTGAAATATACTGAATAATTGTAATGCATAAAACCTATTTATTGTTTTAGTTTTTCCTTAATATTGTTATTCCAATTATTGACAAAGTATATGGTAGAGATTCACGGGAAATATTTAGTGATGTTATGGTTAAATATATATATATGTAAACATTTCAGTATAAATACAGTTTATTATATATATATACATATATGACTTAAGTTTAATAATTAATAAATAATAAAATATTTAAATTATGGCACATGTAAGCAAATTGTATATTTTACCTGTGATGTTTTATGTTTTTTAATATAATACTGCCTTTTACTACTAAAAATAAATCAATAAATGAGCTGATTTATTGTAACAAATTTTAGAGCTGTGATGGTTAAAACTACAAATTTAACAATTTATCATTTGTTTGACGATCCACCATTATTGAGTGACTCAGAGTTCTTCAACTTATCTACATCACTAGATCTATCAATCGATCTGATGACCTTATTAATCTACTCCCTTTCCGCAGGTTTTCGATCCGGTCTTCGAAAACACAATCCCCGTGACATAGATATCCAGGAGTTCTCCCTCCTCAGGTTGGAGATGTGCGCCGGCTATGGGGCCGCCTGTGTCTCGGCCAAACTCATGAACCGACCGATCCAATGTCTGTACGAGAGAAACTCCAGCGTCTTCCACCACGAGATGTGTTCCGTATAGGTCAACCTTTTTTATATGCAAGTTAATTCTTCATTTGAAAAGATTATCGTTTTTGTTACCAACAACCAAGCCAATTATATAATAAAAACGATAATCTTTTCCGCCATCATTTTGACAACAATCAATTCACCTCTATAACCAAACCTTGTTTATAATGCCCACAACTTCTACATAATATATTATGTAAATTACATTCATGTCTATGCCTTACCTACTCAAACACCTTCTATGTTATGAATTATACTTTCTACATGTTGCTCTACCCCATTGTGTAATACCCCGTTTGTATAACCTCCCAATTTTATTATTGTATAACTTACTTTTACTTGACTCAGTTCGCATTTAAAGTTTGTATAAAAACACATTAAATCACTTTTGACAATAGTGGTTTTTTATTTGTATGTTTATTTTACTTAATAATAAGGTATCAGAAAGATTAGTAATATAAAACTTTTAAAAAAAGAAGAAAAAAAGAAACAATAATAATCTAGACTGAAACGAGACTTTTTAAATAAAACTATTTGACAACAGAAAACTATTAGGCTACTGAAATCACAAATGAAAAATGATCATTTAAAAAATAAAATATTAAATTATAGTGTATATGTAACATTTATCAGTTATTGCTTCATTAGTTTATTTTAGTATTGAATAATCTTAATAATAAAAAATTTCAGCTTAAATAAAAAAATTCTTCTATATTTCTGACATTAAAATTAAAAGTAAATGAAATTCCTCGGAATAATTCATATACAAAAAATAGTTTGAAATTCGCATAAATAAAACAAAGAAGCATGATAATAAAATTATTAAAACAAAAAAATATTTATATGATAAATAAAAAAACAGAAACGATCACAATTTATCTCAATACAAAATTAAGATAAATATTACTATAATAATCTTTACACAGTAATAAAAGATACAAGGTATCATTTATATACACGCATAGGACAAGGTATCCGCATATAAGCATTAGTTAAAACAAAATGCTAATTTGTAAAATTATTAAAAAAATTATTTGTTCTGTCAAATTTATAAAAAATAGGTAGTGGTTACTAGATAATACATAAATGAAATATTATTACAACTAGCTGATAACAAAACATATATAGTCATTTCATGTTTTTCTAAGTAAGGTTTTGTATTCTTTTACAATTAGGTCAACAATTTATGTTGTAACTATTCTTATAAACTTTCTTTTTAATAATAGGGCTAAGTATGAATGTAGTGGTAAACCTTTGTGTATAATTTATTCTATCTTGTATGATGTATAGTAAATATGATTAGGATTTGTATGTATGTACCTGAGGCAACTCACATAATTTATTTATATTATCCCTACAATATGTAGAGTATTTCGCAATTCATGGCGTATTCTGAAATTAGTAGTATTTTTCTGTTATATATACTTTATATAGGGGGGTTTACTTTTTAATAGATTCCACTAACAGTTGGATTATCATATCGTACTCTTGGGTGACAAAATCTTCTCTAAAAAATATTAAAAGATTTGGCGATGATTACTATTAACAACAATAAATAACATTTTCTGTAGAAAATAAATTGGATGTGTTTTTTGTTTAATGATGCATAAATGTACTTCTATAATACAAGACAATTATTTGGTTCCTATAATACATAAACTTTTCATCATGAAATATAGAATAAAAACGCTTTCCATCATGAAATAATGAATACATACGTTTTCCATCATGAAATAATGAAGAAAAAAATGGGCTTATTATATTACAAAAAATATTAAATTATTAAGAAAATGTAACAAGTTATGCAAAACATAATAAATAGTATTTCATAATATGCATAAATTACGTAACACCATATCTATTTTTATAAGTCAAAAACTATATTATTATTATTTTATGAACTAAAATTTTGATGAAAATAAAATAAAATCAATTAAAAATATTAATATTAATTTACTGATATAAAATATATAAATTATGCGACATCTATGTGATTATATTGTTTAGAAAAACGAAAAGCCTTTGTAAAAGCTTTATATGATATTTGCAGTACGTTTTTTTTTGTTCTCATGAAACGACAGGATTTTAATGCAAGGAGTTGAATTATTTTGAATTATTAAATTGAATTATTAAAAACCTGGAATTATAAAATTCTCAAAAGAATTAATTAATTCTCATTGAATTATTAAAAACATATTTTAGTACTTTATTATATGGTGTATTAGAATGTGGGAAAATATTTATTCCCATTTATCATCAATAAAAGAAATGTAACTGTATTCATTGTTGTTTAAAAGTTATATATATATATATATATATATATATATATATATACATTTAATATAAATTATCTTAAACCTTGAATAAAAATATAATATTCCACTTAAAAGGCCAACGTTTTATTTTTCTTATTTTATTGGACTTTTACATCCACCATATGTTAGTATGGTTAAGGTTGTTATAGTTACGACATTACTTAGTACTGTATATCTGTTTCATCTTAGCCGACAATAACTTCGGTAAGGAAATGTAGTATACAATATTTAGAATGTGTTCAGCATATAGTTTCATGATCTTAAAGGGTAGATTTTTATTTTCATTTTTTTATTCATTTTACATGAAAGTTGGAAACTTAAATTAACGTAATTTTTTTCTGAGAACCATATCAACTATATTAAAATAAATGTTAACGAACTATGAAGGTATACTTCTATCGAATATGAAGTCTTGTTATTTATGAAGTATCTAATTAATTGAGACATTCATCGACATTTGAGAGATATTATATGGCGTATTTTGTTGTCGGCTTTGCATTTAATTACAATAAAATGATTGAAAATATTAAGAGGGACTATTTGTGCAGTATATAATATGGGGTAATAATAAAAGCCACAATTTAGGCGTGAAAGAGAATTGCAGAATTATTGAGTGGTTCGAATGTTTAAGAGATAGTGAAGTATAAATTGTTCAATAACCTATAGTTTTTACTATTTTACAGTCTAAAAAATACTATAGGAGACGTTTGTAAGGGCACTGACATAATGGGTTAAATACCATTATGTATGTATGTATGTATGTATATATACTAACTACTCCATAAAATATATAAAAAGCCGCTAATCTCAATAAATACATTTTCTGATCAAACGAAAAAAGTATTTAATTAACAGGCGTATTTTAACATATTAGAAGTACTTTTCGGTGATTGGAGTTTTTTATGTACCACCATGTTTACATGACAACCATATTGCTGCTAAATCATGCAAAATATATATGTCTTTCTAGTATAGCCAATGTATATATATATATATATATATATATATGCTAAACACGCTACTACTAATGAACTACAACGGATTCGAATCCGAACTATGTATTTTCAGGTTCGTTTTGTGAATGTCTGCGTTGCTCGCGCCTATATATTATTTGTTAATGATTTCTTTCAAAGTTAAGGTGTGTATTTATCTGCTCTACATGTATTAAAAGAAATAATTAAAAGACCATAAGTTATAAAACTATAATTCAACTTTATTTTTTTCTCTTAAAATGTTAATAACTTTGATCGCTTACTAAATAATATTAGTAATAACAGTAGACTGATCGATAGCCCTACATTGTTACACGTTATATTGTCATAGTTTCATAAGCGTACCTATCTACGTTTTTATGATTTATGCCAGTGCGTGATTCAGTGAATTCTTTTCTCAATCAGGCATTCTTGGTAACCGGTCACATTATATTTTCTGATTACTCTAGTCTACGGATGACTTTTTGGAATGTAATATTTTTTTAAAACGGTTAATCAATAGCTCATCAGTTCCACGTTATTTGCTCACGCTACCTGAATAAGTTTTGAAATAAGATAATGAAGAATCAATTTATTTTGCTACAGAAGCTTTTATCTTAAAAAAAATTCTAGTACATTTTCTCGAAGCATTTTCAACTATGCCTACTATAGCCAAATAGAATATTAAAAGAAGAATATATTTGAAGATTAAGTACACATGGTCGTAATGGGCTCAACATTTTTCAAAACAAACATATAGTTTCTGTAATAATTCATCAAATATAAGATGGAGATGGAGAGCGTAATTGATGAAGAAAATAAAAAAATAAAATTCAACATTTGATTACTATAATGGTACTAATACATAATCTTTATTCAGTACCTTTAAAATCAGAATAGTAATTAATATGCATATAAATTATTGAGAATACATATTACTTGAATCAAAATTGAAACATTATATAATGTATGTGCCATATTATATAAAATTCAGAAATGTAATCGAGAAATTTGCTTTACTATACTAACACACTATTTATGATCAAATTGCAGTCATTAATTAATTAATTAATCACCTTCAATTCCGCCCTCAAAAAGCTGAACATTTTCGATTTTAAATCTTTAATAAATTCCTTAAATCAGGAAATTTGAGTCATGTGCGACATATCTTTCTATTTCTAAAATCTTATTTGTAGATAATTGTTTGACAAGGGGAATGGAATTTATTCCCAATCACAGGTTTTTGTTATGTTTTATTCCTTTTTTACTAAGACCATTTTTAATTAGTGGTTCCCTTAACGGCTTAGTGGGATCCATTTCGTTTTATACATGTGCTCTACCTCTCGTCGCCAACAATTTACTCGATCCAATCCCTCTGGATATCATGGCTATCTAGGATTTTACGTTTATAACGATTTTGTTTGATCGAATTATTCAGAGATTTGATAGTTCATTATTTTTTAGAAATGTATAGTATCATATTTTCAGGAACCAGTATTATATATAGCTATAAATATTCTGATTTTAATCCGTCAAAGCTTCATTTTCGAATAAAAAATATTTTAAAGAAATATATATTGTACTTTATTAAAACTATATAATAAAAAGGGTTAAATCTCCAGAGATCAGAGTGATATTTTGAAAAATTATAAAAGTTGCATTGAGAGATATTTCTGAAATATATTTGATTAAATTAGTCTCAAATGAGAAATACTAACAACAGTTAAGTTTTCATGTCAGCACAAGATTGATTAAACAAACCTGGTTCCTGAAGTCGACGGGTCCCCCATAGAGACTTCACAGGAGTCATATCTGTAGGACAAATTATAAGTAAATATAGGGATTGGCAATTCGTCGGCTTCCCTTAAACAGACTTAATTGCGCCTGATTGTCAATAAAAGTTCCCAATAACATTTATTTTATCCAAAATGCAGCCCTCTCTCACGAGCTTGAGATTAAATACAACACTATATATGACAATGAAAAAACGGTTGTGCTGTTCTGTAATAAATCATATAGAGTTTCAGTACTTTGATGTGATTGTGATATTTATATATTATGAAGCGATACCCCATATGCCTTCTGCTATTAATTGATTGCTCTCAGACATTATGAATTTTACTAAATCAGTAAAATAAAAATGGTTCATACAATATGTATATTACTTAGTTTAATGTTATGATAAACGTCGAGACAAATAAAATGTAATATGATTTTATTGTGTATTAACTAAATTAGTCATTATGACACGTAGATATTGGTTTTATTCAGTAATATTGATCTAGACTAGCAAATGAGTCAATACTGTAGGATATGTTTCTTTTTATCAAAAATATATATTAAAAGGAACAATTGATATAATACAATAATAAAAAATATTAAAATTAATTATTCATGATGCATCAGTATAATGAGAAACAATCTTTTGGAAGCCTTATTTTAAATTTCTAAAATGTTGATTATTGCATTTTTCACGCGAAAAATTTACAAGTGAAACAAAATTGTATTAATTATTGCACCAACGCTGTGCAGTTTAAGGCGAGGTGTCTAATCGTCAATATTTTTTATTAAAATGATAAGCAAGAAAATAAAACTGAATATATAAAAAGACAATTAACAATTATTTGCAGTAGGCCTTATGTTCCAATATGACAATTGAAGAAAACCCACATTACTGATAATAAAGCTTTCATTAGTAGAAAATGTTTAATCTTATTTGAAAGAACAGGATTAAAAACATGATGTAAATAAAGAGATATAAAATAATATAAATATACAATAACCAGTCCGTATAACAGTTACAAGTTTAATGAAATCAACTTACAAGATGTATGTTACAAGATAACTTATGATGTATTTAATTAATATATACGTTATTATGTAATGTATTACAAAATAGTTTTCCTGTCTTTACAATACCATGTGGAATCTCATCAACAATTACTGTAAGCCAAAAATGTAATATATGTATAACGTTTAAAATAATATAAAAAAATACTTACATGCAATACATCCTAGACATAGCCTACATCCACATACATATTAACATCACAATAATATATTACATAGAGAATTATATAAAGAATTCACCAGATTATACTACTTAGCTATCTGATTTACAGTGCCTGTTTTAAAATATTAAAAAAATTATAATGATTATGATTGTACAAAACAATAATTATATTATACCAACCGCTATATAATAATAATAACGGCTACAATTAAAAATTACAGAAAAATACCTAAATATTTACTTTCTATACGAAAAAATATAAATTAAAAAACGATTCCCATCGCCATTCCTTTCTTGCAGTATTTATTTAAATTTTTAATTTTAGTGATGAAAAATTTATGTTTAATGTAACCTTATATAGAATAATTCTTGAGAACTTACTCACATTAAATTTGTGCAAAATACTGATTGAACAAGAAAAAACCCTTTATAATACCTTATACATTTTGTACGAACGTTATCAATATATTAAGTGAATCTTAGAACATTTGAAAGAGTTTCTAGTAAATAAGATTTGCAAGACCAATTTCCATGCTTCCATTCTTTCTTCAAAAATAAAATTCTTCTATCATTTTTCAGAGATCAAACAAGCCGCTTCAAAACCGAAAGCTGTCGGGTAATTAATACCTTCATTATTTAAACTAATTAGGAGTTGATCAGTTCATTTCTACTATTAATCTGCAGGTTAAAGGCAATCGTTGCATACCTATAATAAATACATTTTGGAAAGATGCAACATTATTAGTGCTATCCTTGAAACCGTATTTAATTGTTACTCAATTTAAATATAATTACTACTGGACAGAATAAAAAACATAAAATCAATTTATATTATTTACTGAATTTTGTTAAAATGATGTGTTTAGTTTTATTTAAAAAAATGCCATGCGTGTGTTATATTCATTTCATGATGTGAAAAAGTTTTGAATGATTGGGCAAATAAATAGATTGCTATAATAATGAATTATTATAAATTAAATTAAATTAATTGATATAAACAATTTCTTTTTAAACTACTAATAAATGTATTGAATATAAAGAACAAATTCTGTAAAATATAAACCACATTAAAGGTAAAAATAGAAATAAAAATTTTTTTAATTTAACTTGAGAATATTTGTTATGTATATCAAATTAATTTTCATTATGTAAATGTTTCAATGCATTATATTAGTAATTGTTAATATGAATAGAGTACGCCTCATTTATGTGATTATCAAGAACCCTATTTTTATTATTTAAAGTTAGATCGCAAACATCGTCTCCATTTAGCGATGGCCATTTCCATCTCTCCAACCAGGTTGTTAATAATGAGATGATGGGCAGAATGGTAATAGGCGAAAATCTCCAATAATAATGAATATTTTAAAATTCATTTATATACATTTTATGTAACTATTATTTCTTTCATGTTTTGAGATATGCAAATGTGGAATTTCACGTAATTTTAATTGTTCCTTTTTTCTTCATAATTCTTTTTATTCATTAGTTACTATTAATTTTAAAATATATTTATGGTATGACAATTACAATTATCTGAACATAATATTAGTTATAACAATTTTATAAAAAGAGTTCAGATATAAATACATTCACATTATTCTTTCATTTAGATAAAATAACTTCCTGCGCAATCGTAATCATGTATCAGATTACTTTGCTTACCATAATTATATAAAAATATTCTACGAAAAATAATTAATAAATTATTTAAAACATATTGAGTAGTAGGAGAGGTGCTTTTCTCCCTACCCCCCACCCCCGCCAAAACATTGATTTTCGCGTCAACATTTTTAATTTTCGCGCATTTATTTCGATCGTGTTCTTATTGATATATTTTAACAATGTCAAGGTCGTTTCGGACTAAATCGGGGATGGAGATTACGAATATTTGAGGTTCCCAAGCGATTAAGGAATTCCTTATAGTAATATAAATTGATCATCGGGTTTTCTAACAACCAATTGGATGTTGGTGATGATATAAAAGACGCCGCACAGCGCTCCGGAGCTCATTCTTCTTTCTTGCATGGAACAGCTCGGACCTCCTCTCTTAAAGACGTACGAGCGATAAGAATCTCATACAAGATACCACTATACTATGTCATCATACTATATTTTTGAGCCTATTGTTGGAGCTAGTCTGTCAGAATTGAAGGTGGGCCCTCATCATCGTTACAAGGCTGCGGAAAAGACATTACATGTTATTGACGTGTCAACAATATACAACTCACCCAGTTTAATTTTTAAGTCACCAAACTTTGTCAGCATTAAGGGTCACATAGGCAACCAAGTTAACGGCAACTCATACACTACGGTAACAAGCATGGGCCTGGATCTGCTCGAGCAGGCAATCAAGGCGATGGAGTTTGAAGTCGATATGAAGTTGGAGCATTGTCTACGAACAAGAGAGACTCTGGATCTCAACTAACTCTACGCAAACTATTATATCACAATGTTCAATTCTACGACTTACATTCTAAAACTCTACTGGGCTAAGATCACACCCAAAACACTTAGTTTTAACTGGGACGGTTCGATTGGCAATATGGCAGAGTTTGGATCTAGCCGATATCAGTTCTTGCTCAAATGTAATGGAGTATATTTCGGACAACACGCGGACTCTAGTTATGTTGCAAGTCTTAATTTCCGTGTTATTCAACTCCGACATGAACCCATGAAAGTCATGAACGGATCACAACTACCTCGAACATGCCTCATGGTCGATCCAATCCCTAGTGATGACACCTCACTCAATAGATTCCATGCAAACAATGCCTGCAACTCCACCGCCATCTTTTTCGAATCTTCAACAAGGATCTCTTCAACGCCGCCAAAATTGGGGGAAGCAACTCCACCATCGGGGCACCTCAGAAGAGAAATAAGCTTAAACTGCAACGTACGTCAGAATGCTATTATTCATGTGTTGGAGGAAACCCCTAAACAGAAAAAGGCGGCAACACGCAAAGTGAAGTTGCTCTATATTTTATAAAATCTGCAATCTCACCATGTGTACTTTTTATATGTTCCTTCATGTTATATATTTAGAGAATAAATTCAATTTTATATGTTATGAAATATATATATTTTTTATATTTTTAAAGAGATTTGGGATTAAATGTCACGCGAATCTTATGAAAATTATTTAATAAAAGTAAACATCTACAATATCCTAACAGCAACTATTTGCCTAATAATTGGTTTATTTAAAATTTTTAAAAAATTAATAAAAAAAAATAATTAAAAAAGAAAGTAAAAAAAAAAGATTAACAAATTATTTCAGCTTTCAATTATTGAAAGAGTGAAAAGTCAAAAATATGTTTGAGTTGATTAAGCTCGTTTTATTGAGAGAGAAACATATGTAAAACAAGTTAATAGGATACATTGAACTCAAGGGTAAAAGTTTACAATAAATGTTAGTCTGGGAATTATTTACAAAGAGAATGTAAAAATAGATGAATGGGGTTACAAATTATGTAAATAATTATAAATAGTTTCCAAATAGAAGCGAGATGTGATACCCATTATGACAACTTTTCCTGAATAAAATACGTTTACATGCACAGGTTTCCACTCGAAATTTACACAGCATTAAATAGTTCAGGCGCATATTGCATAGAAAGATTGAATTATTCCGATTGATTAAAAATGTGGAGATTTATTTTTCTTCTCAAATCAAAGGTAAACGTGAATATCCTAATTAACGTCAGAGCCCATTACACGGAATTTTCCCGTCGAAAAAATCAAAACGGTCCATTTTTTGTAACATTTTACACTATGCATGTGTGGTTTTTGCATATAATAGTCAGTACATATATCAGGATGTTTAATTGGCTGAATCAGTGTAGAGTAATCTCCAGTAGCAGGTAGTTGCAATCGACTGCGAAAAACTTGAGTAACACATGTTGACAGCATGGTTGGGGAGAACAGGCGAGAAGAACTGACTGTCTGACAGAATATTAAAAAAAAAAATTAGTACGGTGTCTATAACATAATATGTAGTGGCTCTATCACAATAACTTCAAAATATATAATAATTTTAGAATAAAACAGTTTAGTTTTAAAGAAAAGGTATGTTAATTTGTAAAACATATTATATATATATTATATATTATATATTATATATTATATATATTACATATTTATCGGACACATGTATATTTTTCGACAGCTTAATTCCCTCAAAAGACATTGCACTAATTTGAAATTTCTATATCATCTACAGGGTGTCCCAAAAGTAGCAACACATAGGCAATTTTAAAAATATGTTACTTCTAAGCAAAATGGTAGTTATATGTGCATAATGGGTAATAATTACAATGCTTACAAAAACACAAATAAAAGTTGAAGTTTATAAAAATTGTTGAAATTTATAGAAATTGTTCAAAATGTTCACCACCAACAGTTTGACAAAGTA
>JAUZND010076279.1:0-16508 GCA_034780555.1 Coelogynopora nodosa | reverse complement strand
TTAACCAACAAAAAATAATAATATTGCGTTAAAGATTATAAAGGTTTAAACGAAGGAAGACGGCTGGGGCAAAGAAGCATTTTGAGCATAACTTTTCATCATATTATGTAGAAACATCCAACTTTGTATACGACTATGATCGAATGTGAAGCTAAAATTGTTGTCAGATAAGCATAAATTATATTTAGTTCTATTTTCATTGTGGCGGTTTGTTTTTACAAAGTTTCATTTATTTATTATTTTTTAGCATATTTATTACTGCAGACGAATATATTTTAAGCTATAATTTCACTAAAATTATTTTTATTATAATATTTCTGGATCAATACAGTGGAATATTCATCGAAATAGTCTGAGCTGAATACTTAATATAATTTTATTCAGAAAAATTAACTCATCATATTATACTTTCGTAATAATAATTCCCAGACTTTATAAATTTTTAATTATTTACATTTATTGCTAATCAAAAATAGAATGTATAGTTTATTATACGATAATCAACTTGAATTGAAAATAATATTGTCTAATCAACTTAGGATTCTAACATTTATTAGACTTGACTCGAATTACACGTCCTAATATATCTTATTGTTCCAGTCCATATTACAGTAAAGACAAATAATATTTATAAATATTTAACATATTCATCTAAATTAATTAGTTAGGAATTTATCCATTTGATAAAACCCGACTATCCTGGTCATGTAAATCATTGCCAGTAGCTTCTTCAAGATTATTACTTTCATTTTCGTACGTAGTAGAATTAATAATTATATTTTTATTTAAAATTTGTATTAATTAAATTTGAGCTATCGATATCTGCAGTTATTAATAATTCAATTTTATTATTTTAAATAATTCGAAAGCCACTCTTTCAATCTTTCTAATAACTGCATGCAATACTTTGGCATCGCTTACGTGTAATATATATTTAGTTTTAAGATTGATAAAAACTTTATTTTTTCTGCAGATATTGTTTTTATTAATATAACTTTTTACCATCAGAAAAATGAGACATATTAGAAAAAAATATTAGCTTGGATTCATAATCAACACCCTAAAATGGACTGAATTTTAAAATGGACATTTATTTTTAATAAATATTTTAAAATGGACCACTATTTTGTTTAGTGAAATACCCTAGTTTACAATGATTGAATACCATTTGAGGTAACTCGCTTCATTTTTGTAATAGTTGATAATATTTATTAAATAATCAATAATATCATCTTTTTAAAAGCTGTTGTGCGCTCCGTCAACTAAGGAGACAACTTCTTTTATTTACAATAATTATATTTCGCACAAATTGGAATATGAAGGGGATTAAACCAAAATAGAAATGTTAATGACTTTAATGTTAATATCGTATTTATAAGCTTATACAATATATTATTCAGTCTCCTTCAAAAGGTCATTAGTGACTTTTCGAAAATTTATTCGGTACACGCGAAAAACGTTATTATTAAATTTATATTCGATTTGAAGGTTTAAATATAGACAAGACACGGCAGTAACAAATAATGTTGGATGTTATTTTATTGTGTACCTTGTATTAAATTATCAATTTCATGACTATATTGAGTTTAAATTTTGTAATTTAGAATGTCTTAAAACTAGTAAATTTGTTTTTCTTAAAAGTATCTGAAATATGTCTATGATAAAAACGTAATTATATATTTAGTTTTTTGTCACAATTTGTTATTTTGTCATGTTTTCATACGATCAATTAAAATAGTAAAATCTATAAATCATAATGATAGAATTAAATATAATTTTATCATTTATTTAGCAAAATAAATGACTACATAATTATAGTAATTCCATTTTTTTAAATTATACTATTTCATGAGTAATTTTATATTAAAGTGTACTCATCCAGTTTGCTGTTTATGATATTCAGAGGGTGCATGAGTTTCTCTATACGAATTTTTATATCAATATATTTATGATCTTTTTTCATTAAGCAGATTTGTCCTGAAAATAGTTAAATTCTTTTTGTATGCTGTAAAGATGAGAAACTGTACAATAGTACAATTTTACAAAGATGCGCTTCAAATTATTATTACAAGGTAAATTTAATATGTGTATTCAGTCATTTTGAAAGGTTGATCATTCATTTAAAATGAATATTTAAGTTAATTCTGTATTTTTTACGGCATTTGGTATTGCCGGTTTTATCTTCAAATCAGTTTAACCTATTGTATCCATTTACAATACGGTATGCTGTTTATTACCGCGCTCTGGAATTAGGATATAAATATCATAAGTTGTGTGCGTTTGTTATAATAGATTTTGCATGAATTATTTACATATTATGTTTAACATATAGGCGATTTACTTGTATATATAGTTACCTATTACATTGTGTATTTTTTTAAAGTTTGATATAATGATATAATTTAATGAAATATGCAATTCGTATATATAATATTCTATTTACGCCAAAACAACTCCGTTACCCCCTCCCCATCCCTCCCTACTCGATGGTCTGGTTACGCCCATAAATGTTGCTAACAAAAGTTAACTAGTTTATTTCAAATGACAATTACCGTCAAGTTATATAGTGAGGTAACTGTGAGGTTGTTCAAGAGCAAAACATGTTTTATCGTGACACACCAGTAAATAGCGTCAATTTTTTTCGCAACCACCTATAGAGATTAGTAAAAAAAATCTGTACCATATCCTATTTGGGACGCTACTTATGGATTACCGTTCTTAAAATGTTATATAATATAATATTATTAGGTGTGTATGTGAATATGAGTGATATATGATTTAAATGCCGCATACAGTTTTACACAAATTATTTAAACTCAACATTATTTATACAACAAAAACGACTGAAATAAGTTTATTATGTTGTATTTATACTTTTAATTAATACATGTTAGAGTTTTATACTTTATTATCAAGAGAATGCATATGTACAATGGATTTCATGACAATTAGTGGTAATATATTTATATATAGGGAAAAAGCAAACATGAAGGATATCAACTACTTTAGACGATAAAATACAATCCTTAAATTGTTTTAATGCATACTTGTTACAGAATTTATCAATGTAAATATATAATACTGTAATTAATTGTCGATAAAACATTTGTATTTTAAATAAAAATATTTGTTTTGGTAGTTGAAAAAATCTATTATATTAGAAACAAATATATTATATTCTGTAGGACACTATTTAATGCACATATTTTTAATAAATACATAATTATAAATTGTTATTAATATGACGTGAATGTTAAATATATTATAATGTAGCAATTGTTTAAAATCTTATTGCGGTGTAATTCGTATTACCACGTCCTAAAATGATTATTGCTTTAGAAAAGTATTTAATTAAAAACACGTAATCGTTTGTTAGAAATTCTTCAATTATCGAATTCTAGTGAATAAATTATTTAAATAACCGCTGGTTCTTCTGATTTTTTCAGTAAATCGTCTATAATTAAGGATAGTAGGCCTAGTCTATATTACAAACATAATACTAGTTAGAGTCATGCTTTATTGAAAGGGTGTAATGTTAAAGTATCCAAATATAATATCTTGTTATACGCACCATTTATTTGACATTCGTGTCATATGAACATTTTAAATTTATATATATATTTAATATATTAATAGAATATGTTTTTATATAATGTGTTCTCCACAATATAGTTCGACATTCGATTTGAAATTTCTCGCAAACTAATTTATTTGAACTATTAAATCACTAAAACATTTTTTTGGATTTATGCTACAAATTCGATATCAATATTTTATTTTCTAGTGGCATACGCTATACTATTGAATAAAAGTTAATATTTGTACTTTTTTACATTTCTGTAATTTTTGTTTGTATATTGTATTAGAAACATATGCTACCATTTACTAAATTTTAGCATAAGTATACTTACAATAGATATAAGTATGTGTGTGTATATTATAATTGTAAATGTCTGCGTATAATACAATGAATGATAAAATTATTCTCTTTTAACAGAATGTTAATATAGTAAAATAAGCAGTAAGCCTACCTTCACAGAATTTCGTTTTTTTGTTACTGTGTGTTAGTGCAAAAAGTTACATATTGTGATAACGAAGATACCGTAAGGCAGTTGTAAACAGTTTTTATCACCTGGTTTGTGGAGAAAGTTGTCAATTTAAAAGCCTTTAGTGGTTTCAACCAAAATTGGAACTTTATTTGGTCTTTCCGCAACTGAATAATTTCTATAACGCATGATAAACTATCCAGGTATCTATTTGGACAATATATACCGGACCTCAAATTCATATTTGTTGAATTCACATTTAGAACGATAGAAATAAAAGCGGACAGCAAACATACTATTATATGCACCTCATCGCGAGCTGTTATGGAACCTATACACAATTTAATATAAAATGGAATATAATAATATGTTCGCCACTGTCACATATAAAGGGGATATATATATATATATATTTGTGTGTTTATAAAAATGAAATAAAAATAATTTACCAAGTTCGCTTTTTATACTATATATATTGCGATCATGAAATGAAGACATTGTGTTAATATTGCAGGATACAGCTGTTAGAGCCGTTTCGGTGTACATATTGTTACATTATTATTATATTTATAATGCTTTATTTATATTTTAGCACTTTATTGCAAGCATTTTTTTGTATATATTTATTATTTATTTTACTTTTCCATTTATTTCATTGTTCAATATCCGAATTTAAGATTTTATTCATAGCATTTACTAAAATATACATTAATGTATTAATATAAATTATATCGAATTGTTACTATAATACTTAAATAATTGCAAAATATTAGGAACCTAACTATATGTAGTGTAAAATGTTATATACAAAAATCACTTTTATTTATCAAAATAATATACAAAGCTTGCATATTTTAAGAAGAACATTAAAATTACGTAGTGTAGAAAATTGAATACGATTTCCATGCAATTTGGTGAGATTCGGTTTATTCTTATCAAATAATTATTTATAGTACTTTATTTATGATTTTTATTATGTTTTTTTACAAACTTAGCTAAGTAAATATTTAATATTATTTGTTTATAATTATTATTTTTTAATAATTCTATCAAGTGGCAGAGTCCATTAAATAACAAATCCATCAAATATCTTTCGATAATATTCCATTCTAGAAAAAGTCAATTCTATGAAATAAAAATGCTACCTAATACATTTCCCTAAAAAGCCTTTCTGTGAAATGGGTTTCATTCAGTGAAGAATTCTACCAATCACCGATGCTGAAATGCCAATTATATATATTCCGGTGCAACACCATATATACATTAAAAGTCTACATCTATATTAGAAATTTAGAAGGGAAGGCAATAAAATTTATATTCCCTGGTAAAGCCGACAATATAAACTCGATCAATATATTTTTAATCAATACATGATATAAAATTCAATAAACAAACTATGTAATACTCTTTATTTGGACCTATATATTACAATTGCCTTTCCGAAACGCTAGTCAGGGATTCAGTTTCAATCTTCTTTTGTGGAATGATTGATTTAAACTATCAGATAATTCTTTGATTTATTTTCAAGTTTTTAACTTGCATATTTATATTTTCTTGAAGACTCGCTCGATTTATGTCCGGCTACAGCCGGATACAACCTGAATCAATCATGTTGGAGACAACGGTCATTCTTATACAATGTTTTATGTATATTTATTAATTGAATTTTCAAAAGATTTCCCAAAACTAATTCTTTCCGCACGTAGCTAGCTTTACTATTATACCATACGTTGCCCTTGAATTGTTGGAGTGGCTTAGGAAAAAATTCTTTACAAGTTGAAGGTCATTTTGAAAAGTAAGTGACATTCACAGATACGAATAAAAACTAGAGTTACCCATGACTGTTATATAAATCTTGATTGCCTGACATGGAATAATTATTTTCGAAGCTTTGACATTCTTGTTGCACAACTCAATATTGATTTCAGCATCAGCTTTTAGGAGTATTTTTCACAAAGGTGAAACTTCCTATTTTTACTTGTATTATTGATTCCCTTCCACGCCAACGGAAATAATTAATAGATAATTGAAACGATAACTTTATTCTGCAGTTTAACAGGATCACTGCGATATTTCCTCAATCTTTCGAGGTCAGTATATTCTAAGGGGTTGAAGTGTTAAATTTTTACATATATTTCCATAATTTTCCCATATTTTTCCACATTTTCCAAACATCGTTTAAAGTATTCTGTTCAAAAAACTAAAGTCAGGATCATTACAAAGTTTTATTTTTCTATTAACCCTTCGTCCGTGGAGGAAGGGTTATACCAATTTTGTCTTCAAATAAATTAAGTTTTTGACTGAACTATGTAATGTATGACTCTGATATTTTTACTCAGTGGCATACCAGAGAAAATTATGTTTCTTTGAAATATTTTTACCCCTCCTGGATTTTATTACTTGCCGATGATATTAGGAACTAAAACTTGCAATATTTAATAATTTCAATTTAAAATAAAATATACATTTTACGTAATAGAAACATTTTAATATTCATTTAACTTAAATAATAAAATTAATTATTAAAATAACGAGCAATTTATAATAATACTTAAATAGAACTTATACTAATTATAGCTTATTTATACAAGTAGTATAATAATAAAATTATATCAAACTATTATAGATCTCGTGATCTGGAATCAGATGCAAAAAGAATCAAGTCAATTGATAGCATAAATTAAAAAAATATGGCATATATGGGTCAATATATACTGTGGTTATTTCTGCATAGTCTTCTTAAACTAGAGTTTATGACGTAATTGATCAGGTCATAAAAAAATTTTTAAATAAAAATAGCTAGATAAGTCTTTAGTATTAATCTGTATAACAAATTTCAGCATAATCGGATGATAAGAAGTTTGTTTTTCCAAGGGAGGGTGGAGGGTAAATTTTAACCCCCCCCCTCACGGACCAAACCCTACAAAATATTTTCACAGACGAAGAGTTAACAGGCATTGAGATTAAATATCGGTGATCAAGCTTCGTTTGGAAAGTAATGTCGCTGGTGAACTGTTTTTAGAGAATTAAAATAATGCCTTGAGGTACTGATCCAAATATTTGATTAACACATCTTCGATATGTTGTGAATTTTTCACATAAACTTTTTTGTTTTGAATGTCCCCTTTTTTTCAAAGTTGTTTTCGCTATATTATTCCGCCCCTTTCGTCACAATGTCGGGCTTCAAATCTTTAAATTTCTCCTCTTCTTCTTTAAACATGGCATTTACACGTCATCTAAATTGATTAAGGCGTCTAAATCGATTCCATCCGTTTTTATTATAATAAATTGGTGATAGTGTTCATACTTTTAGTCGCAATAATCTCTTTTTTCCGAAGTGACATTTTCCCGAATTGACGACCAGTTCATGATTTTTGACATTCTTAAAGCGGTAAAAAATATATCAAAATTATATTTAATTAATACCTGTTATCAATAAATGCTTTTTACATACAATGAAATGTCTAAAATAAACTATTAATCCGGATTTATCAGTACAAAATATTTTATTCTACAGCTTGGTAAATTGATTTTTATTTTCAACAAATGTATCAATTAACAATTCGTCATTCTTCATCAATCAACTCATTAGTACGCCTTAATAAGCCACAAACAAATTTATCGAAAGTAATGTATTCTCCTATGTAAATACTAAAATAATGGCTTTAAGTATATATATTCATTATTCATGAGTTTTTGTGTAACATTAGAGATATGTATGTGACAATACTATCAGAAATGTAATCCATATTACTAATTATAATTATCATTTTATGGGTCACGGATTTCAATCCGCATTGATTATTAATTTTCTCATAGTTATAAATGGCAACCCCCATCCCCTCCAGGACCTGGTTCTAGCGGACCTGATCTGCGAGTTGCCCCATCTCGTGGCCAGTTACCATGACCATGAGACCCTGCTGGAGAATCGGGAAGACGAAGTACTTGATGAGGCAGAGAGGAAGGAGGCCTGGCTCGAGTACGAGGCTGACAAGAGTCGCGGACTGGCCGCCGTGTTCCAAGATCCCTCCGGTGCCGCGGTTGAGGCGGCCCTCAGGGCGTCTCTACTTGCTACTGGCTGGACAGAGTCGGCCCAAGCCCTGCCTCCGCCAGTCCCGTTGGTGCTACCACAGCAACATCAGGTTCCCTCCTCAGTGCCTCCCTCATTACCGGGGCTGATGTCTGCACCATTTTTGGTGGGAGCGCAGGTCCCTCTGCCGCCTCTACCACCGTCAAATCAAAACTTCATGTCATTATTGACTTCTGAGAGTCACTTCAAGAGGCTTTATGATGTTATACATGGTGAGTGAGATGTGCAGCTATCTGTCGTTGTTGTTGAAAGTTTAGGCCTTGTTGTATAGGACACAATTAATTTGATCAAAACGATTATTTCAATTAACTTGATTAATTTAGATCAACATGATTAACTCGATAACAATTATTAACATTATTAACTCGGTCAACTTGATCAACATGTATATTAAACTTAGTCAACACGATTATCTCGATCAACATGATAAACTTTGTCAACACGATTAACTCGATCAACATGATCAACATGAATTAACTCGATATATATGATCAATACGATTAACTCAATCAACATGATCAACACGGTTAACTCGGTAAACATGATCAACACGATTAACTCGATCAACATGATCAACATGAATTAACTCGATATATATGATCAACACGATTAACTCGATCAACTTGATCAACATGTATGATAAACTTAGTCAACACGATTAACTCGATCAACATGATCAACATGAATTAACTCGATCTATATGATCAACACGATTAACTCTATCAACATGATCAACACGATTAACTCTATCAATATGATTAACTCTCTATGAAATAAGATGTTTATGAGTAAAATCAAATCGATGTATTATGAAAATAATCTATATATTTGGTTGTAACTACACTTCATCAGAGTATATAGGGAGAAAATACTTGCACATTTTATACATTATTATAATTCTATAGTATACAGATAGTTTTATGAATTTAATAAATTTATAATTTTGATATAATGATAACTTTTGATATCAATATTTAGTAAACAATACAGCTAATTATAATATAAGAATCAATATATAAAGCATCTTATAATAGATATGGAATGAAAACATATTAACAACATTCATAAAAAGACATAACTAGATTCCATCCATCATTATTTATTCCATCTGGCTGCATACCTTTAAATTTACAAATACATTCTTATTCTTTTTGGCGACATTGTTGGGTGGTCCAATTTTTATTACTTTCTATATTTTGAATTTTAATATCATTAAATTAGTGGAGACCTTTTGTAAAAATGATGTAATGAAACACACTCATGAGCAGGGAGTACCTTTTTTAGTTAGTGTAATATTACACAATAGGTTGATTAAGTATACTTCTTAAAGATTGGGAAGTTTCCCTTAGAATTAAATATATTAAACTAGAAGAGGTACAGTCATGTAGCCGAATGAAAGAATTTTTTTTAAAGCTTATACTCCTCGTGTTTGTGTTTCAGCCCTTAGATTTTTAAAAAGTCCCAAAAAACTTAATGATATTAAAATTATATAAATTAATCGAAATTGGATCACCCAACAACATGGGAAAAAAGAATAATAATATATTTTTAAATTTAAAAGTATGTACAGCCAGATGATATAAATAAAGACACTGGAGATGAAGATAAATAGTTTTTTAATTTTTTATTTGTTTTCTTTATATATCTTTTATAAAAAGTTTTATACATTGATGATTTCATCATAATTATCTTTATTTCGAATAATTTCAACTTTATTTTTTCCATATTTTTTCATTTATTTTTTAATTTAAAATTGATTAAATTCATAACATTATCTATGTATAATATAAACTTATAATTATCTATAAAATGTACGATTATTTTCTCCCTACTCTGACTCTCAATCAACCTCTGAGAGAATACCTTTAAATCGATTTAATTAAATTTGCACGAACATTATTGTGCTATCAGCATAATTACCTAAATAGGAAAATTCTGAATTTCCCCATTATGTAGATTAGGTTTTAAACGACGAGCATTAATACAGTCTGAAGGTATTATTACCGCTTAAAATTGATTACTTCCTATTTTATTATAGTAATAAATATACCCACCTTTATCGGGAATTCATTATGAAATCCGCGCGACCTTTGATCGTAATAATTTACACTCTCAAAAGGTGTGTATTATTCCTGTATTAACGGTTTCTTTATTTTAATCTAGTTACATAAATGTTGATTAATATGAGCACATGTTAAAAGGGTTACACAAAAACCTCACATTTTAACATTTTTTGCAGAAAGTATGTCCTTAAACGCGGACATGTTTGTGAGAGAGAAGTATGCTTCAAACTTGTAAAATAACGGACTTCTATACGTTTTACTAATTATAGCATAGTTGTTCTTGGGGATAAACTGAGAAAGAAAATGATGGCACACGTTATATCGCGAATTCAATAAGCTTACTTTTTACCTAACTAATTATATTAAAAGATTGTATCATTATGCTCAACCGTATTCCTGCTAATAAGGCTTAGAATGATTATATTGTGTTGAAGCAATTTCAATATATTTTTACTTTAATGTATATTATTAAACACTAAGCCGGCAAATGCAGATACACGTTTAAGTTCAGTTAATGAATATGTATCCGCTATTTATCATTTAGCGAATTAATCGTCGGTCTCACTTAAATGACAGAGACGCTTTTGTACATCGCTTAATATTTGATTCAGGCGATATTTAAAACAAGCTTTGAACAGAATTATAATTCCCAATGATTAAGGGATAGAACAAACTATAAACAGATTTATAATACTCGCTGATTAAAGGAGGAAACAAAATATCAATAGAATTATATTTCCCAGTGATTATTAAAGCTATAAAAGAATTATTTTAACAGAGTTATATATATATATATAGATATATCTTCTCGATTATTTAGAAACAAAGCTAATTATCAGTAGTATTATATTTTAAATTAAAATGATGACAATTATTATTATTATCTATGTATATTATCCATATTATAATTATTAACATCGCCTCCGATATTTTGCTATCTGGTCATACTTAGTGACCAAGAGCCGGTTTTTTCAGCTGGCAAGCTAGTTATTCCTTATAAAACTTTTTACACCCAATTTCTATTGTACATTATATTAACATAACCGCTCTCATTTACTCCCTAAAGAATAGACTTTAAAGTGACTGCACAGAAACGATCAATATTGTAATCAGATGCAGAGATACAGTTTGTGTTGTGATAACAACAACATAATCACGTAATCATAACAACTCACTTCCAACTAGAATGATCTCAATCAACGCAGCTAAATGGTATTATAAATAAATGTCAGTTATTGGGTAACAATTGATTAAGTAAGGCATAAATTCCATTTCAAACATGGTCCAGGGCCGCAAAAGTGCCATTAAATATGTGTTTCTGACTACATATTCATTGATGATACACCGATTGAAAAGACAAAATAGAATTCACTGCGGTATAAGTAAATACATTTAGTAGACATATAAAGAAAACTTCAAATAAATTCAACGTAGCAAGCGATTAAGCCTATAATAATGAACATATTAATCGCGATTTTTCATTTACAGTAACAAATACTGAAATTATTATTATTAAAATTTTGAGTGCGATATATTACAAATTAAAATACCTATTTACAATCCATTTCTAACTTTGCTTCGCGTCGTTTATTTTAAAAATATTTTTGCAAATTTTAATATACCAATATTAATATATAAATTACTAGTACACTTTCGTTTAGTTTAATTCACTACATTCCATTTTCATAGTTTAACTATTTGTATAACTATTTACTGAATTTTATTCACTTTATTCTGTATTAGCGTCTTCATTTTAAAGTTATTTCTTCAATTTACTAACAAATTGTACTGCAACATATTTTATAAGTAGATTGAACAGTTACAGCGAAATTTTATGTTTTAAAAATGTAGTATCTTCCTTATTATCCTGCATCCATATGTAACTGATTTTTTACTCAATTTATAAAAATTGTCGAATATTTTATTCATTTCTTGTTTCTGTACATCATTAGCTTAGGCTATTATCCTAATAATAATATTATTTGTACATTTAAATCAAGTATTACATGCAACAGCATAGTGTTTCGCATATCATATTGCTTATTAATATTGGTAGTGGAAATTAGTCTTCATATAAGGACCCTTATTATTACCACTACAGCAGCTATCACATTGTGACGCATCCCTTAACACGAGTAGCCTTTATACATGTCTTTGTTGTATGTCTTCCTCCCTTGTCCAGGTCCTGAGTACACTCTGCTCACGCTGGGAGAACTGCACGCCCGCCTCCAACAGAAGCTGCCGCTGATGCCGCCAGCAGTGGTCGAGAACTTCGTCTCCGAAATCAATCGGGAACAGGGGCGCCGCTTCCAGCTCTACAACCGGTCAATAGCTTCTGCTACCGTCCCTCCTCCCCCTCCTCCTCCTCCTCCTCCTCCTCCCATGGCTATACAACCCCGCGTTAACATGCAGCAGCATCGGCCTCCCATCTCAGGTGGTGGTGCCGGTCAAACAACAAGTTATCAGCGGTCGGGGGCCAGTTCCGGTAGTGTCAGTAGACAGCCTACTCCGGCCCATCAACAATTGCCACAACGTTTCAACCGGAAATAGTTGCTCCTTTTCCTGGTGCATGACTACATATAGTATACCATGTACATATATCTTATCTGTGTGAAACACATTCTTGTAGTAATTACCTTCCTGTATTTATTCATCAGTTTGTCTAGACCAAACTATTTGAATTTGTATAAAGTTATTATTATTTTTATTTGACATGGTCTCCGCACCCGAATATTTGAGAAAAATGGGGGGAAATGTGTCCTTCAAGATCAGAAATAGACTCTCTAGTTGTTTAACTGCAAATATCCTTTTGAGATCTGATAACTTTATATAGAACCCAATGTGTATTTAATTTTGTCGTCTCATAACAACTGGTTTATACAGTTTGCAAATATTGTAAAACTGACTGTTTAAGTCACTTTACAAACTGTGAAAAACGTTAATTTTTTTAATAAAAATGGCGCGAATATTCAGTCCCGGTGGTGTAACACACTGTGCAATAATCATCAGCTTCTTTCTGCGTGCATTAAAGCCTACATTTTCAAAGAGAGCATTGTTCACAAATAAACCTTCTGAATCTACTAACATTATTTATATTGTTGTGCACCTCATAACAAAATGCTTAGACTCATTATTTACTCAAAGAGCCTTTAAAAAATCATTAATTTCGAAAGAGCCCATCTATGTACGCTAAACATACACTGTACTAAATGTCATTCAAACCTTTTGTGAAATGAAACATTTCCATTATTTCTACTACACTGTATTCAGTCTTAATAATATAGTACATTGTATTAATAATCAGACTCTACCTTTTATGTACTTTTTGAATATCTTATGTCACTTGTTATATTATCATGGTTAATGTGCTTTTCAAGGTGCAACTGTTTTAGTGTATAACAATTATGTTTAAAAAATTGTGCCTCGGCTTATTACGTCAAGGACAAAATTTATAATTAAAAATTTTAACTATTTTGTTCATGATAGGTGTATTCAAATTTTTATTTAGTTAATATTTAAAATGTTTGCCTGCATTCATAGAGACTATGTAATTATGACACCTTAAAAGACTGTAACTTTAGTAATAGTGTTCTGTTTTTGTTTACGTTAAACGAATTCCAAATTTTCATTAATGATTATCATTATCAAAAAAATGACAACAATAAAAAAATTACATTTTTATTTTAACAAGTGTGTTATGCATGAAAGTGATATTCATAAATATATTTAATTGTTATTTCAACAGCACCGAATCAAAATGTTTTCTATAAATATAAGAATCGTTTACGATATCCTTCCTTAGACTTTGTCAAAATCATTGACTCCACATGGATTCAATTAGTCTCTTTATACTGTTTATTATACTGTTTATTATTATAAGAGCTACATTTTTTATAATATCTTGGTACTCGATTTATTTACAGTTTTCAACACATTCCATTGGTATATTTTTATACTAGAAACATTACATATATATGTGTTATCATTAAAATTATGTTAATTGTTGCGTAGCTAGTGAGGACGGCTATTTTTTAATATAAATTCATATTTTTTTCTATAATATTTGGAATCGATTTTGATCATGTAAGTAATAATTAATAATAAATATGTTGTATTGTCAAAGGATGTAATATTTCCAATATGATCACTTTCGATTAGTTTTATTGCATTTTTATTAGGCACAATGTTGAATTCCAAATTTTTGTATTTTTCTGTTTATAATTTCAGGTGTTTGTTTGTTAGATTCATAATATACTTTATAATTATAATTTGTATAATATATATACCATCCGTAATTCAGCCGCATTAAAAAAATTGCCTCTTGTATATTGAAAGTCAAGATAAACAGTGACACACATGATAATTTATTTTTGTTGGCTTGTTGTTTATGTCTAATGTCGTTCATTGACTGTTAAGGGTTCTTATTCTATGAAGCGACGGCTCTATACAGGTATTCTTGTGTTCAATAAACATCTTACAAATGAGGCAGTTTGTTAGTTACTTGTCTTACAATTATTACATGAATCACTATGGTTACTCCTAACTCTCGGAAGTTTTTACCTATAAAGAAAAGGGTACTGAATAAATAAAGAGTCAGTTATGCCTGCAGTTACAAGCCAGGGTACCATATTACAATTGATATATGGTATGGTATGATATATTTACTTTGTTTTATATTTTAATAGCCATTTTTTAATTACTCCCACTAAACAAATGTTATTGTCTTAAAAATCAACTGCAATTTTAATTAGGTGTGGTTTAATTAATTTTTATCAATGTATTACAGACTTGAGCGATATTTAAACCACTAGATTGTTTTAAAATATTTAATCACATACTTTTTCACTATTACTTAAAAGTTACTATAGTTCTAATAGTAAAATTTATGTTTATAACTTGGAATATTTAGAGAAAAAAGGAATATACTACATTAAATAATTGAATATCTGTTTTAAATCATTATTTATTTGCAAGATAAACGTAAAAATAAGCTTAACAAGCATACAGGGTGCTCATAAATCGTTTTACTTTTTGGATAACGATAAAAAATACTAATTAGACAATGACATCGTTTTTATTTAATCTATATACAATTATGAGTTATTTGAATGACATCAGCTTACACCTTATTTATATAGTGTTGTCTATCAGCATCGATACAAATGTAGCGTTTTTGTTGCAGATTGTCTGGTATAGCTCCTTATCATTGTCAAGGAGCACAAATTCTGTTATGGTTCCGTGCCTCAGCGCTGGTATTATCTACAAATCTTGAGTGTCAATACATTCCCTGGGAATACCTACCCCACATAAAACAGTGAGATCCAGTGAACATGAAGGTCATTCAATGGTTTCTCTACTGCCTATCCACATCTAGGTAGTGATCCGGAAATCTCGGAAAATTTAGGACAATAAAGCAATGCATCATTTTATATACACATTTTATTATTTGCATTAACCAGAGGTATAGTTAAATCATCCAGCATGTCAAGATAATGTTGGGTATTGACAGTCGCTCGAAGAAGGCCCCTTTAAAATATTGATACTCACACAGGTTCTAAGAAAAGATTGTTGGTTTCCGTTAGCAGATAATTTAGAGTATTCAATGAAGTAATTGTGTAAATCTACATAACCATTAAGTTTAGATGTTCTTCATCAGTCCAAATTTTCCTGTCTCTGTCATCAATATCATCATTCAATGTTTGTTGTAACCAGTCACAAAATGCATTACGCTTATCGAAGCCCTCGTCATTCATAGCCTGAAGCAAATGTGGCTGCCAAATCGTTTTTCGGGCATTCATTATTGTCTGTAAACTTCTGCGTGTAATACCTAATTGAAGACTTGGTCGAACTTAAGATGTCGATGGGTTGTTTTGAAAAAGATTTCTAAAATTTTCTTGGTTTTCGTTAGTATGGAGAACCTTAAGATGGTCCTCTTCTTCTCTTGTTTAATATAGCCTCAGTCTCATGAGCATCCGCCATTGCTTTATACTACACAAATTCGTTGTGTCGTGTGTTCGTTGTAACGCCATGATCACAATAGTAAGAATTATTTAATAACTAAATTTCCATATTCAGTGCAGACTGTCAATACATTTAAAAAATAATTATTATCTATCTATTTATATGCAGATACCAAGCTAACTTTTTAAATTAAGCTGATCCTTTCATATAGTCTGGTTGCCAAATCCAATTTTTTGGCTGAACCTGGAAATGTTATGCAAAGTTTTTTTTAGTTGATTTTGGTAGCCCAGAGTCTACTCTTTCAGAATCTGCCGGGTGCACTCCGGGCACCCTTGAGCGTTTTGAGAA
>JAUZND010076268.1:110-16509 GCA_034780555.1 Coelogynopora nodosa | reverse complement strand
GAAAATGCTGTTATTTATAAACCTTTATTAAACATAACAAAATTCAAAATTTTAGAGAATGTACGCTACAGTAAATAATAAAATATATATGGTAAATTAACTGATTTATGGATTTCCATGCTATTCAGAAAGTACGAGGATGCGAAACTTTCTAAGCATGGAATTCCTAAAATCAGTTAATTATCATATACATATCACAGCAAGGTTTAATTAATAATAAATTGTTCAAATATATTTCAAAAATATATATATTATTAGTATATTTTATATATTTTTTATATACGTATATTATTATATGTATTAGTATACAATATATATATTATCTAAAAATACCGGTATTATTTTATCGATTATTTTGTGACTATTGTGACTATTGATTAAAGTCTAAATGTAGCAGTAATACATAGCTAATCGAATTTTTGTCTGTGGAGTTTTTTGTTTTTTTAATATTGATGATTGGTAGTATTATATTTTTTCTTTAAAAAAATTGTAGTCAATAAGATCTCAATGAATCTAACTTAAACACATCACATAAATATTTTGAATTCATTCAGGGTTGATGCACAATAATAAAATTACGTTAATAAATTCAATAATAAACGATAAAAACAATGATAACGACAACTATACTATTATGAATTGAATTGATCTATAAATAATTGACACTCGATCCTCTCAATATAGATTTTCACATTTTCTTATATAAAAGAGCTCATCTATTATTAAGTCTTATAATTATATGACGATATTTTTATGAAACTAGTTTTATATATTATTATATAATTGTATAGGCATGATACGATATAAAAAATATACTTGCAATAATCAAAGTTATGTAACCATCAATATAACTAAACTATTTTTCTAAATTTATTCCTAAAAATGGAATAAACAGAAAATGTTGAATTGATTTTATACTTTTCAATACATTTGAAAAATTTATTTTAACTGTAAAAGTAAACACTTGTTGCTTGCGGGTTATTTACTTAGTAACAAGTTCTTTGGAAGTTATCAGGATTTTTGAATGACTGACACCTCAGCTGCAGGTATAGATTTGAGATCTCAATTGGACCACTGTACTTTAAGAAGTCTATCGTGTCGTGCTAATAATATAGGTCAAGCCGAAATACAACCTAGAAACGCCTCAACAACACAGATCCAAGGTTCATATTAGTTGAACTAGTCTTTAAATCGAAATTGAGGATGGCAAACTAGGTATGAAACTGATGTGGCAATATTTATATGCACATATATCCGACATTCTCAACTCTCTTTTTTTATAGGATCAGTGAACCGACAGATTAAGCACATCTAAGTGGCAAATCCCGCTGGGAGGACTTCCTTCTAATTCCAATTTCATATCACCTCGCTCTTTAATTCAGTCCAAACAAGCTACACAGTCCAAGCCACTAATGAGTCCGCCTGAATCCACGGTCTCTCTGAGCACAGAGCACCCAGAGAGCCACGTCATCCCCCGCTCCCCGCAATTTGGTGTCCGGCTGGTTGGGCGGCCTCTTGAGTCGCCGGATTGCGTCACCACCGATTGAGTGGGCGGTCGGGGGGGAAGTGACTCGATGGTCCTTGGCCCGGACACTTGTGCAAGTAATCCTTCGGACCGCGATGCCTATAGGTTTGTGTGGTCAGCAGCCACTTGACCATCGGTTGACGCTGTAAAAAATAAAAGGCCGACTCACGGGGCGAGTATACGAACCTATTTGACGACGTGAGTGAGCTCTTCAGATGTGAAAAAGCAGATAAATTAATGCGCCAAAATTTTAAAATTGGTAAAAGTTTAGATTCTGCTATTAATATAATATTAATATACGTAGCACAATGTATATTACACATTAAAAAAATCCTTCATTTTTTTTCTCTTATGAGTTATTAAAAAAGCCAATTTAGTTAATTAACCGATATAAAATCTATCTTGCGAAAATAATTTGACGAAATGTGTTATTATTTTTTATAAATAATTTTTTTCTTAATTATAAAGTTTGAAATGTTAAAAATAAATTAAAAAAAGATATATTAATCCGAGGTTTAGATTTTTCTTTATAGAAAAACATTAATAAAAAGATGAGTTTTCGATTTTTATTCACTTGAATTAGTGTAAATAAAAATATAATTTTTTTAATGTTTATTAAATTTCCCTCACTGCCAAAAGTTATATATATATTAAATATAAATTTATTTAAAATTGTAAATACCTTAGTAAAGTTATAATGAATATCAAAATTTGGTAACAATTTTATGAATACGCAACTTTTACATAAAATATAAACAATATAATATATTATTATGCGTATGTATATGCATACAGTCATAAAGTAAAATTGAAAGCAACTTTTTTTATTGCCTATAAATGATTGCATAGAATACCAACAATAAACTTTTACTTACTTGCTTTTAGAGAGGTGTAACATCTTCCTCTACAGAGCATCTCTTTCACTGCCTAATTACCATATAGGGCTCAAGTGATTGTACCAGCAAGCACTACACTGCCAGCCTCAGTGACCCCCAGTGAAAGACCCGGACCCACCAACTACACAGCTCGCTTCCTGCATGCTGCACAGCTCCCACAACGGCATATACGGGAGGAACTTCTGGAAGAAAGCGCATCGCCGGATGCCCCATCTAGGTGAATCCCGCAAGCAGGCCAATTTCCCGAATACACAACCGTGAACATGCTGTACCGCAGATGATCTCACTATTTTTACATACTAGTGGGGGTGGGGTGTAGATTATATATACCTATATGTGAGAATATGTTGGATATTCAACGCGGGGACCGCCTTGGATTCTTTGTCGTTCTGGTGAAAAGCAAACTGAATTAGCTTCCTGGATTCGCACCCGAGCATCCGGTGGGCTACTGTCAATCAGGAACATGCTTACCTACCATTCTCCCTGTCTGTCCCCGTAAGGATATAATTGCTAATATATATAGTCTGATTATTTACTGTATATATATGCCAAAAACTGGTTTGACACTAATTAACAGTCCAAATGACAACGTTAACTTTTTAATTTAAAATGCAGATTACATAATTTATGATCTTTTTATATACAATAGGAATAATAAATAAAATGATCGCTAAAAGTTATAATTATTATTATAACATAGGAAAACTATTTCATTTAATAAAATATTTTAATAAATATAATTTTAACGACATTGATTAAGTATAATGTTATAATAACTATATATGATGACATTGTTTTACTGTAAATATATTTTTTAATTGGCTCATTAATATAGGGTTGGGCTAGGTTTAAGTAAGAAACCCTCTTTATAAATCTGAACCGTGTATGGTATATGTATATACAAAATAAATATATTTGAGTCATGTTATAGAAAAATGTGATTAAATAAATTAAAATTGTTAGATGAACTTTTAACAATTTTTTTTATAGATTTGAAATTCACAATGTGTAAACTGTATTACCATTTTATACTATATATTAGTATATATATATATACTTTTTGATAATTCATACATTCCAAACAATTGTTGATTAATTTAAAAAATGAAAATTATATATACACGGTCTAATCTTGATATATTATAAATTATTCAATGTGATATACGATATTAATTATAAGTATTAATTGTAGTAAAAAATGTACCATAATATTTACTTAGTCGGCCTTTTCAAAACTATCAATTAATTAAAATACAACGTAAAATTATGAAAAAAATCATCAGCTGTTAAAACAATTAAAAATGAACAAATCAAATGAATAAAAGGAACAAACAATATCAAAGATAAATGTCCATTAATACAGCTGAAGTCAATCCTATAGTAAACATTTAGTAATTGTTTTATTCTTGTTAACATGACACGTCTCAACTTTTATAACCAAGATTTGGCAAATTTGAAAAACTTGGTTAATAACTTTGAATAACTTAACAGTAAACTATAAAAATGGTCAGTGGCTTTTAATGATTTTAAACATTTATTTCACTGTTTTAATGAGCTTAACGCTATAAGAACACTTTTAAGACAGAACAGTGATTCCGATGAAGCAGCTCAGATAACAGACACGATACGCGGGTTCGAATTCCGCCTAATACACAAGCTTGTGCTCTTTATAAGGTGTGAGCTATTACCAAAGAGTGTTGAGATGAAATCCTAAGGTGTAAGCCAAAACTTCATGACCTTGATGCAGGTTGGTTAAACCTTTTAGTGTATTGAAACTTTATCCTAAACATCCCCCTGAAACATCCCCTTCAGCATTGCGTCTTAGGTCTTTAATTTCGAACTCAAAGATGAGTTATAAGACTAGAACCGTGGAACGAAAAATAAAAAAATTAAAACTATCATGTCAAGTATAGTTCATTTGAAGTTGTAGAATTAGTTTTCAAGTCGATGGGCCTTACGTCCAGTTAGACAGTGACCTATGTAGACAGTATGATGAAGATAGTACGAAATAATCTCGAACTTAAACGGATCTATAATACACTGAAGAAATATAATATTATTCATAGGCTTATATTTGTATAGTGTATATATATGTAGTTTAACGTATTAATTTGAAGTTATAAATTGAAGGAAATGACCGATCTATTTAAAAAAATGCTAAATGCGTTCCCTTATTCATTGTAGAAGCAAAACATTTAAGAATCAATAAGAATCAATATTTAATGTTATAAAGATCAGACACAGTAAACATAATGTACGTTTTCCAAAAATGATAACTTTAAAAATACACAAACCGATCCCAAACTGATATGTTGTAGATAATTTCAATTTTACACCCGTCTTGCATAATTTATTTAGAAGGTTATTTTTGTGTTTTTTATATACTTCTTTATATTTTCGATGAATATTATATAATAATACTTGTCATCATCATTTTTGACATACGGATTTTATAATTTTTAGGAATGATATTTACATTTAAAACTGATTCCTTAGATATAATTCAATCATATAGACTTTATACTATAAAATATACATTTTGGACTTCTACCTCACATGTGAATGCATCTCATTATAACATTATATGAAATGTCATAAAGTTAACAATAATCCGTGTTCTATATATGATTAATAATAATATGTCATACATATGTCATACATATGTCATACATATGTCATACATATGTCATACATATGTCATACATATTATTATATATCCTATATGTGGTCTTTGCAGAATACATTAATTAAAAAATTAGCCAGAATAGGATATAAAAACTCAATTAATGAACTCTATATATATATTGATAAACTCATTGAAAAACAGAAAACTGTAAATATTAAACAAAATATAATATAATGTAATCAAATATTCAAGATTAATATCAATTGTTATTGTACAAATTCTTAAATTTTGACACGAAAACAAGGGGAAAAACCTATTTCTATATTTTCTTGAAAGCCAATCTGTGCAATTATTTAATCCACGGCCAATACTGCAAAAAAAACATATTATTATTTCATTTTTGAACAAAAATTTCTACGAAATATTAATCTCAATTATGCGAGTATATAATTACCTAATATTATTATTTCAGAAAACCGAAATCATTTACAAATGTTAAAAAGTTCAGCTGAAAAATGATACAGTTAGCCAACAAGACGTTAACAAGTGTGCAGTGTCCATATACTGCTTTAATTGCATGATCACATATACATATATACTGACACTTCGAAGTTGAATGCTCCGGCCTTTTCTTGCCGGTAGGTCAGTCAGCTAAAGTTTATATTCATGACACGATGACCACCCTTGAACTTCATGATATCAACGCTCTGTCAGGATATTCCCATATATAGCATTTCTATGAGTTCAAAAAAATACTCAATTAAGTTCATACTTTGAAAAAACACAACATGCAAGCCGAAGAACATTTGGCTCCACAGCGTATATGTAGAACCACTTATAACTATATATATATACGACCCGGGCTTGTGGTTGAATGGAGCAGAGTTCTGTCGCTTGTGCCAGATTGAAGAAGTAATTGAGCGAAACAATTTTTGACAACGCCGTTTTGTTTTTTCTATTGTATAGGAAAGACAATTTTTTTACATCTTTAGTAAAAAAAATTATTCTCCTTCATAACAAAGGAACATCAAGTGGTAACGATTATATACACGAATTACAGTGGCAACGAACATCATGATCTTTAGTTGAAGTTTCAACATAATAACAGATATAGTATGCTACATATGTAATTCAGCTCTACCAAATATACAATATTAAAGTGGACATTCATTTTTTTAAATTTTCTATATATTACTAGAATATTTCGGTCGTTATCTCGGTCATTTTAAATTTTACAATGACTAAATAAACGTATTTTTGATTTGCCTAGGTGAACAAGTCAATTTTTAAATTACATATCATCATCCGTGTGGATAACAAATACGTACCAACTAAATTCCAGGAGCCCTTTACAATTACTGTAGTAGATATGGATGTTGTAAATGATATATAATTGTACATTTTACCGTATTATATGTTAATGTGTACTATCGCGCACTGTGTATAGTTAAATAAGTGTAATTGGTTTACTATAATCAACATCTGAACAAAACAATATCACCTTAAATTTAAGGAGTTTTATAATTTATAATCATTAAAATCATAACGTATTTCTTATTATAGGTGTATAAATATATTATTTATCAGTGTTTTAAAATATTGAACAATAAATTAATTAAATAAATAAATAAATTTATATAACTTGACTAATAAATTGCAATGTGAAATAAAAATATATAAAAAAAACAAGTAATTGAAGCGCGGAATCTGGCATGCCGAAGTTTATAGACGACTCAGTTAATGGCGCGCGCAGAGAGGCCTGATCAAGTGGCCCGCAATCAAGCCCTCCTGTACACGCAGATTTTCGCCAGAGTTCTCTCTTAACAACCTCTCAAGGGTCTGCTTCACCGGCCCGTCAAAAACTTTCCCTCTCTTCCTCCAGTTCGTGCGGTAGAAACTCTCCCTAATCACCGATCAGTCTCGATGAGATTTGAACTTTCAATTTTAGAAGATATACCTCCGCTGCATTCGGAACTGTTTCAGATAAACTGCCGCTCGTGCTCACTGGGTTTTGTATTCTACGAGTTTCTTTCTCTGCATCTCTCTCTCTCTCTCCTCGCTGTTCGTGAGGTTTCCTCCGAGACAGGACGGCTATGCCCCCCCCTTCTTCCCCACTCTGCTTCACTCGCTCTCGAACCACTTGACAACTCGGTATTAAAGTTGGCCAAATCAGCTAATTGTTCACCCGTTCATCTGCCCGGTAAATGTGAAGTGCCTTCCCTGAACTACCCGGTGTGGTTAGGCGCGGCCAAGGAGCTGCTTTTAATTGAATGCTTCGGGCGCTCAATGCAGTTTTCTTTTTAGAGGGAAACTTCCACTCTGCAGTTATATTGCAAATTTTTCTCCTCTTTCAATATTTTTCTTCCACTTCCGAGGTGATCCCTTAAATCAAAAGAATTTTTCTATTATATAGGCTACGAGAAGTCAGGATATGAACAAGCACAAAAAACGACAAAATGTGGTTTTATTAAGAAAAAGTTTAAACTATATATTGTAAATTACATGAACATTTTTATTTTGTTGTGATAAAAAGTATTTAAAAATACTAAAATGGTTTGGGGAAACATTCATAACTATTGACAATTATAATTCTATTTATCGATATATATTTTTATTTAAAATTTTGAATTTGTGTCACTGTAAAACAAAACTAAAACTAAACAAACTATACAAAATAATCTCAAATATATTTTTATTTTATAATAAATTTGTTCTTGAAATGTCTTAACAGTCATTCATATTAAGCCTTACTTGTTTTTGTGTACATACTGACACTTAAACTTGTAAATCAGTAATTCATTAAATAAATATAAATTTGATATAATAATAAAAAGCAGTGTCGCGGCGCTCGTGGTGCGATAAGTGCCCCCCCCCCCAATAAGTAATACTCTTGTTGGGCAAACATAATCATGTCGGATAAACACAACTATCTTCTGTCGAAATTCTGTAGCTATGATATGAAAATGTTCAATTAATAAATATTGCCATACAAAACATATAATTTCAATACTTTTATATGTGTCGGACAATTGGAGTGTTGCCCATCAATCAAAAAATCCCTACGACGGCACTGAAAGGCTCTATTATTGATATATATTAAAATAATTGTTTTCATAAATTTTGAGAACTGTTAAATATTCAATTAAAAAGATTTTTTTCTAATCTTGAAGGTACCTTTCGTTTAAAAAAGTATCTTCTGAATCTTTTTGTATTTATATGTATTGTTATTCTAAATATGAAAGCTTAATATGTATCTTCCTAAACTTTTTTGTATTTATACGTATTGTTATTCTAAATATGAAAGCTCAATATATGTATCTTCCTAATCTTTTTGTATTTATACGTATTGTTATTCTAAATATGAAAGCTTAATATAGATATATATGTTTGAATAAAAGGAGCGGATCTAGGAATTTTTTGTATAGCGAAGTGTTGGGGTTACAATTGAAAAAGCACACTCCGCGGCAATGTGTTATGTCTATATACTTTAGGCTTTAGGAACATAGACAAGGTACTCAATGATATGTACTAAAAAAGGATTTTTAAATAAATAATGGATGATCCTTTAAATGGATTTTTAAATAAATAAAACAAAATTCTAGTTAAAATATTATAAAAATATAAATGTTTTCTAATTGAAGATGACTAATACACAATTAATACACAACTAATACACAACTAATACACAACTAATACACAACTAATACACAACTAATACACAACTAATACACAACTAATACACAAATAATACACAACTAATACAACTATTGTTATTATCGCAATAAAACATATTTATTATGGTCGTTAGAATAATTAATTTTATTACACTTTTTTCATAAGTGACTATGAGGACGATATGAATTATATACTTTGCTCTATTGATTACAATAAACTTTAAAATGGGTAGTTTAATAACAATTTTTAACAATAAGTTTTAACCATTAATATGGATATGAGGATAAATTCCACAGCCAAGGGTGTAGCTCATATTTGCGACAAATCTAACGATTCCCATATAATATATCAAAATCTCCTGTTTCATGGACATTTTTAAATACCTTGAAGATTGATTTTAATTCAAGGTACCACTATTTGCCTTTTACATTTATTTTATTCATTACGTCATGTACACAATATCTTTTCACAAGACCTTCTAAAATTCCTTGAACTGAAGTAAGAAACGAAATGGTGTATATTCAAGCTTTAGTAACTCCCATGGATTCGCCAGATATATGCAATGTTGACTTTAATATTAAAAATATCTAAAGGATGAAATTATCACGGTGTATTTTTTAATTATCTCTATATACTCGATCCACGCAGGATCATAATATGCCTCAAAATGTATTACTTTGTTACCATTATATAGGTTATACATTATACATTATTCATATTACATATTTCTATACATGTTTCATACATTGGCGCTTTCTGGTATTGGATAATATATTCCATCGAGACTTATTCCACTTGAGGCAACCAATAATTATATTCCTTACATTTTGGATGGACGTCTTCTTATAAAGATCTGAAGTGTTTAAAAAATAAAGTTTACCAAAGTTAACTATATATATATATATATGTGTATACAAGTATCATGCTGAACATAAATTCTTTTGTTACCAATTTCTGGCCATGCAGAGACGTTCTCCTGAAGTACTTCGAGAGAGCCGTCAATACACAAGTTGTCATTAAAGTTTTGTAAAAAATCTTAATGATTAAACTAAATTAATATTTAACTCATATGAACATCTAACATAATGCCAAACTTATAGTTTTCCTTTATCCGAAAGTTGCCAAACCTCAAATTTTGTTTTATAAATCTCTAAAATCGGAGATTTGGACGCCAACAAATATTTTCAATATATGTTCAGAAAGAATTGCAAAAGGAAAACTGTTCATATATAGTCTAAACAACTATTAAAAAGATGTAAATCTTACGAAATCAAGCTTTTTAAAAATCTTCCCCAATGCCTACCAAGAGCTAAAATATATGTAAAACATCAATAAATTATTGTTTTAAATATTTATTAATGGATAATTTATATCGATAAACATTGTAATGTAAATACTAATTTATTTTAGATTTTATAATATAGTTTATTGACGAATTTTTGGAATCGCTTTTCTTTATAATCACGTGTTCACTATGTTGTAGTATTTTATTTACAACAATTTTATCAATACCGTACAAAATTGAATTAATGCAATCAATATCGTATACCGTATTACTTAATGTTGTACTGTAGGGATTACTAAACATTACAAAATAGTTATAGCTATAGTAACATTACAAATGAATTACACTATATTTACAGAGAAATGAATAGTTTTTGAAAGTTATTTCGCTAAAATGATCTATATTGCCAATTTGATTGGATTGATAACAGAAATTCGTCATTCTTATCGAAAATGGATTCCTATCATTTGGTCAACAGCATTTTTTAAATTTGTTTTTCTTTTCGTCAATTTATATATTATTTTGGAATTACATCATAAATAAGATTATTTTTTTAATAAATTTATATTTAATTATATATAAGTTCGAATATTTTTTATAATATAAATTTTTTTTTTCATTTATAGAAAACTGTTTAATAATTACTTTAGTATTATCAATAAAGTTAAATAAAAATTATTTCATTTAGCAATTATATATTTTTTAAATAGTCTGTATTTTATAAGCATTATAGAATGTGTAATAGAAATTCTATATAAATAAATTTAACTGATGTTTTAAAATATTTTCAAAATTAAGAAAAAAAAATTTTTTTTAATGTAAAACATATTATTTATTAAATATATTCGTATAGGAAAACTATACTGATTAATAAATAATTTTTTGGTAAATTTTATGCAAACAATTTATACTTCAATTTGTATAACATATTGTTTTGACATAATATACATTTTAATCGTAATCAAAAGTAAAGAAGGGAAATGCTCTTCTATTCGCCATTCAGTAATAATTATAATAATAATAATAATAATAATAATGTGAAAATACATTACATTACATTAAAACGGGTAAAGCATTCTAACAATGTATTCAAAGGCATGAATATATAGATATATGCACAGGGGATCACTAGCGCCTTTTGTTCTCTATATCTCCATAATGCGGTACTCTTGACGGTATCTAGAAAGTATTGCCTCTCCTTCTCCTCAGCCTTTCATTGATCACCCGCAGATCGCTTCAGAAAGCTATATAGCCGGGGCGACACTGTTAGGGGGCCCTGCAGCATTACTGAAGGGCGTGAAGCATAATGCTCTGGAGACTCTCGGGGGTAATTGAAGGTGCCTCTCGAAAAGGATTCGGGATTCAGACGGCCTCGCAGAAGCCGTGTGACTCTGAGAGCACTTCAGTGTACTTGACACTCGTCGAAATCCATCAGTAAATTGCATAGTTTCCAGAGCTGTAAAGAAAAGAAAGTTGGAATATGCTTACTATTATTATTCTTAACTGTATCAAAGACTCTTAAATAAATTGGCTCTCAACCGTGAATTCCACCCGGTTCTGAAGCTGTCAACTCACTGCTAAACTAATAAAATCAAAAATAGGTTCTGGAAAAATATAGCGCGTCGAATACCTTTTATTTGAAAGGAATTTTATTTTTCTTGCAAATTTTTTGATTTTTTATCAACAGGATAGATACTATGTTGAAAAAAAGGTCGAGATATAGTTGCCTCCGCCCTAAAGAAACATGGAGGACACCCTCAGCAAAACTGCTGTCTTCCGATACTTTTGTTTCTCGTGGTTGGTCAGCTAATGGACTCCCCGAATTCTGCGCAATTAGTTTATGCCGGATATACTCGTATCCATTAGCCTCAATTATGCTTCACACCAGTCGAGGGTCTTCAAGCAGCTACTGCATAGGCGAATGCGGGAAGACGACTGCTCCGTATATCTAGGGCGCGCTCCTCGTTCACTCCATATAACAGCTCCCTAAACTTAGATGAAACAAAAGTTACCGGATCTATGTTTACTTCTGAAATTATCCCCTATTGTTTCTGGAACTAGATTTCAACAATGCCTTAATTTCTTGAAAGCAATTTGCTTCTATTATAATAGGTGAAAGGTTTTTTTAAATATAAATTATAACACTGAAAAGTGTTTTTTCTTCTTTTGTATTAAATAAGCACTATGAATTTATACTGAGATTTTCTCAAATTAACTTAACAACAGCTTAATTTTATGTAAACGACAATAATTAAAGACATTAGATTTCAGTATGTTTTTAAATCTTTTTGGACTTTGATTTTTTATAATAGAAGAAAATTTACATCAACAAGACCGTATATGTAATATATAATATATAGACACAATATATATCATAATCTGTTTTATGAATTATGAATTTTGTAAGTTCTGACTGATGTGCGAATATAGATGTGATATATTCTGGGCGTTGCCTTTTAAATGATGCCATTAGTTTAAATACAGATAACTTAATGTAAAAACAGATGCATAAGTGCATTCAATTAATTTGATCGTTATTTGTCGAAAAGTGGTTACTTATTAGTGAATACAACATTTTTGTAAGCCTGGGTGTATAGGGATGACAGGGGATTTGGTTATAGAATGTTGGCATTGCTTGGGACTTCTAAACTAAAAAAAATTAAAAAATGGTTTTTAAATGACAATTTTAACCCCTTTTGGTAACAGGTACTGTTAAACTTTAGTGCCGGTAACAGATTATTATATCACCTTTGATTTTAAGGCATCAGAATTTTGCAATATCGAAAAAATATTCAACAGCTCTTAAAATATCACAAGCAAAATTTTTTCGAAAGTTTTGTTAATAACCTTATGTATATAGTGAAAGTCATCAAATAGGTTTTATTTCAAAAACCAATTTTTATAGTTGGTATAATTACTAAATAAGTATAGTGATTACTCAGCATAGTTAAATAACTATAAGTATAGAGTTTCTCATTTCTATGTAAGTATATAGTCATCTCTCTTATAGTTTAGCAATTACTATTAAGTGGTGGTTTGACTTTAGAAATTGTATTCAATATCAGTGAAAAAAGGTGTGCGTGAAGCCCAACAGCATCTACCCTGAGTCCACTATTCGTATCGTTTGTACTATTATCAATATAGATTTGGATAAAAACACGTTATTTAAAATAATTATAAGTGAACAACATTCCCGACGTGGTTTTTAATTGATTAATACATTATATATTAGAAAATGGTTCATTGTCAAGGCCTATGTCCACCATGTAAGACGCGACGCGGCATGACGCAAAAAGTTGAATACATACATTTAAATCAGGCTATTTCCACTGAGCGCAACGCGACGCGCTTGGTGGGCATAGACATTTAATCGTCACATTATATTGAGACCATTAAGATTGGATAAATGAATGAATCAATAATAGGTAAAACATATCCACTATACTGTATATGAGTGAAACTTAGTTATCTTAAAGTATATATAGAAGTGAAGCGATTAAAGTTGAATATTAATTACATCATGTTATACATTTTTTAATTTTATAAATCATTTTTAAACTTATGATTGAATTTTTTACTTTACGAATTACTGACAATATTTAATTTATTAAATGTTTAACAAATAGATAAATATATATAATATAGCATAGAAGTATGAACATTTCTTTTGGTTTAATCGGTAAAAACTGACAATGTGTCCGGGTTTCGAAATACATATGCAATAAGAAAAAACAAAGCAAATGAAGATAATACGCCCAGAATAGTAATAATGTCTAGAATATTACGTCTAGAATACTACGTCTAAAATACTACGTCTAAAATACTACATCTAGAATGTGACGTCTATAATACTATCGTCTAGAATACAAATGTCTAAAATACTTATGTCCAGAATACTAAGTCTAGAATACTAAGTCTAGAATATTTACGTCCAGAATACTACGTCTAGAATACTAACGCATAGAATACTACGTCTAGAATACTAACCTCTAGAATACTACCATTTTAAAATTAGTAAATTTAGTTTAAAAAGGATAAGCTTTAATAATCATATTTACCACGATTAAAGTAGGCTACCTAATTATCGATGACATGATCCAGATATACATGTTTATGAATAATGAATTTTGATGGATTCTTGTTAAAGTATATGTACATTTGTAGATCAAATTAAACATCTTTTTTATAATAATAAGCCTCTATAATACACATCCTATTCTGTCAAAATTTAGAATAGTGGCTTAATGACCAAAACATTAATTAATTAATTAATTAAAATATATATATATATATAAAAATTAATTATTTTATTATATCTTTTGATCTTAATATAACAAGCACATTTATCGAATTATACCAAAAAATCAGTACTACGTTTTTCTGAAAATTATAAAGATTATTTAGTAGCAATTTCTCAATAAAAATTGAGCATTATATCGGCTAAAATCAATATATACTATTAGATATACCTATTAGGTAACTATTTAAGCTTCATAAAGCTTCATTTGGTTGATATACCTATAGGTAAATATTAAAGCTTCATAAAGCTTCATTTGGTTGATATACTTATAGGTAAATATTAAAGCTATTGCTATAAGGCGTTTGGTTATAAACAATGTGAGTATACATACATATATATATGTGTATAATATGTCATTTCGCTTTTGTTAAGATTTTACGAACATACTTTGAACAATATGTAAATTTATTAAATTTACGCTCATAAAACATGTTCACAAATAACTTTTAGTTAGTTAAATATAATTTCATAAAAGAGTACCGAAGTTAAAAAAAGATATGCATTATTCAGAAAAACATGTTTTTGTCTGATATATGATTTAATCAAAATATGCTTGATATAGTTAATAAAATTTTGTATATATTTCAAAGAATATGATAAATAACTTACTATAACACACTTTCAGCGTGTACGTGAAAATAATAATAGGAGCGATGAAATTAATAAATATATTTAAGGAAAATTAATATTCCAATTTGTAATAATTATATTAAAACCAATAATTTTGTACAACATTTGAAAATATACATTGACAAAAAAGTTTTAATTTAACATTTGCGAAATGCAATGCATAGCATCCATGTTAATTGAAATAAATATAATCATATTTTTGCATATTAAACTAATAGTTGAGAAATTTTAGTTCGTTACAAATAAATGTAGAATAAATAGTCACTTAAAACAATCACTTAATCACAAAAAGTGCTTCACAAAACAAAACAAAGCAAATCTTTTATTATGATAATCTCATATATTCATTAGATAACATTAAAATAAGAAGATAATCAAAAGCAATAAAAATCTTTATTTAGGAGAAATATCACAATTTCCATTAGTTTACCCAATACATGACTTTATTAATTTTATTATTAGTAACAAATGGTTTTCTAAAAAATTACTCAAACACAAATTAAATATTGATTAATTATGTCGTTATGCACATATGCGACTATATTTATTATTTGATTACTAAAAGAATCACAAAGAAATGTTATTGACTGAGTTCAAATCGACTGTTATAAATAGTAATTTTGAAATGTATACTAGCATGGTGCATAGCTGTAACCATCACCCCCTCCCCCTATATAAGTCTACAGAGGATTAAAATACTTCATTTATTTAATTTAAGTGATAAAATTATTTTTATCCTTTTCTCGGACACACCTTATAGTTATTTTAAATACTATACATCGATGGGTCTTAATTGCTCAATTAAACATAACAATTATTGTATATTAAAATCCTTTTTCAGAGCTACAATTTATTTGTTATGAATTTGTACCATGAGTAAAATATTAAAAGTAATTGTAGCTAACAATTAATTTATACTACTTAAAGCTGTTTGATACCGCGTTTACTGTGCTTTTATGGTATCCCTCTTTTATCAAATATTTTTCAAAATCTCTTCCCCAACCCCTCCTACATATTTGAACCTAAAATATATTGACCAAGTTATTTTATTTTAATTTTTATAATTTCTCTAAATTTCTCAAAATGATGAATAACGGTAGAACAACCAAAATGAAAAGGGGTAGAAAATGTTTTCATTTTTTTTGATAATGTGCAACTCAAAACAATTACAGCCAACTGACTAGCAATTATATCAGACACAATTCTTAAATCAATTCCTAAATCAATTCTTAAATCAATTCTTAAATCAAATCTTAAATCAATTCCTAAATCAATTCTTAAATCAATTCTTAAATCAAATCTTAAATCAATTCTTAAATCAATTCTTAAATCAATTCTTAAATCAATTCTTAAATCAATTCTTAAATCAATTCTTAAATCAATTATTAAATCAATTCTTAAATCAATTCTTAAATCAATTCTTAAATCAATTCTTAAATCAATTCTTAAATCAATTCTTAAA
>JAUZND010076257.1:0-16511 GCA_034780555.1 Coelogynopora nodosa | reverse complement strand
TCGCGGACAAATGGCCTGAACGTTTTTCAGCTACTTTTCAGGAGAGACTAAAAAATGTATTTAATGCTTATTACACACGTTACAGCTACATTTAATGCTACATCTCAGTAAAAATAAATAATAATTATTCAATAAATATACAAAGTACATAATCCAAAACATTTGCGACAATTAGTGTCTTCTCACAAGTGTGCATAAAATGTATAATCTTCTTATCCATATTCGTACAAAAATCTACAAGTATAGAGGCGATATTCCACCTCACCTCTACTATTCTCACAAAAAAGTGTCACATAAATGAAAAATTTTGAAAAAATTCGTCCTATTCCTAAAATATATCCCCAAACATCAATGCCTTAAACATATCTCTCTCTTGCACATCCCATCAAACATTCTTTCTGAATGATATCTGAACTCATTACCAAAGTCGACAAAAAGTAATTTTCCAATAAACCCTACAGTTCTACTGTCTACGAGTTTATCTATATGGTAAACCGTATTCTACCACCCTCCTTATTGACGATGAAGAAAGTAAAGGTGTTGTCCTCATATATTCAGAGTACAGTAAAGCCTTCGACACAGTAATCTACTAAAAAATTAAACACCTCTTACTTTTCGCATAATTTAATCAACGCAAAACATCTATCTCGGGCAATCTAACAGTTCTCCCCATACGATCACCAGTGGTGTGTACCTCGGGGATCTATTATTAGTAGGCTACACTCCAACATATATTAAATACGCTGACGACCTTTCCATTAAAATCACCCTTCAACAGTTTACTTAACCTTTCGGATGTGGACATATTTTGCAAGGTTTGCTATGTAGAGGGGGAACGGTATTTTACCACCTAGAAAAACGAACTTTCTCTCATCCGATTGAGCTAAAATTTTGTATACATATACCTTCTTAAAAAGTGTCGGGTTATTATTATTTTCAAAAAAATTATTTGATTTGGTTCATTTTAATGACCTGATTGCGTACTCCAGTTAAAAAATATCCATATATATGCTATAACTTTTGATCAATATGCCACCAATTGACTTGATTCTTGTTGCATCTGATTCCAGATCATTATAAGTAAAAATATACTATTTGAGTATTATTTTAAATTGCTGGTTATTTTAATAAATAATTTCACTGTTCAAGTTATGTGTATATAATTTACGATAAACTTATTTTTTCTACTTATGATGCAAGTTTAAGCTCCTAATATCATTGGTAAGTATGAAAATCCAAGGGGAGTATAAAATAGTTCTATAATAGCATCACTTTTTCTGGTATGTATACAATATATGCTGAATTAATTTCTTATCATCCGATTATCTTTCTTACTCCACGAAAACATTTACGCACTAAAAAATATAGAAAAGAATTTTCCCATACAATTAGAAAACAGTTAAACTTTTATATTGACATGCAATGTATATTATGTAAACCACAAAGTTTTTAAACAAAGTCAAATTCCCGTCATTTCCCTATTTCATCATATTCATAAAACATTCGAAAACGTAATATCAGAATATTACATTCATCTTTAAATTCCTCATGTAGGATTACATTTAAATAATTTATTTGCGTTGACGGGGCTTTCTATTCTTACATCCATGTATAAACATATATTTAAAATACAATTATTGAAAATTCAGGATGATGGCGCTCTAAAATCGAAACCACCGTCCGTTAGACCTTGTCTTCCAAAATAAATGGAATCGCTAATCGACGCCGATTGGAGAGGGTTCTTATGGTGTTCCAAACAAAAAATTCAGAAAAAGTCATTTTTAGATAGCTCATTCGCTGTGTCTTCTCTTGGCATATTTTATGCAATTTACGACAGAAACATAACCAATCAAAATGGCACACGAAACTGTGTCATGTACAGGAGTCAATTCTAACGGCTATTTACAGAAATAGACACCATTAAGATATATGGACGCAGACTTTTAGAATTGAGGGTATATAATAACAACCAAAGAGTAAACCAGAGTTTACATGACATACTCTATTAAAACAACAACAATAAAGTAATAATTATCACTTGATTTTAGACCGAATAAATATGATGAAACTTTAATTATATTGAATATTTTACTTTAATATAACTTACATAACATTTTTATAACTAGTACAATATATGAATAATTGGTTTACATAATCTAATAATATATAGATTAAAGAAGAATGGGTACATATTTTATTATAATTCACAAAAAGAATGCATGTTACATAGTGGGTAATGATAAAGGCAACATAACAAATTGTTCTAAAAAGAAACATGACAACGACGAATAATGTCATCCCAAGAAGCATATATTGCACAGCTCAACAAAATAAGACCACTTCAAACTATTTTATGACGAGTATACTCAGAAAATGTACAACATGAAGATGCTTATATTATCATAGTCACTGTAAAACGATTATCATCATATTAAAGATTAGCAAAGAATAGTTTATTAAATTGTCAAAAAGTAACAAATATACACTAAGAATAAATCAGTATAGATTGATATACTGGCATCAAAATAATTAAAGGCAGAAAACAAGTCATTTATTTTCACTGAAAAGATCTTTCATCGTTGAAATTGCTAAAAGAGAATAAAATATGAAATAATTAATAGACGGCTTATATTTATTATTAGTTTCACAGACATTTTAAAACAAATCTTACAATCGAATTCGTAGTTTTTCAAACAAACAAAAAAATTGATTAATTTAGATAATTGGCGAAGTCTTTTTGGAAAACGATATTAGGAATATGATACATATTGCAGGTGTCTATCGTAGTATATGTATCATATGAAAATCTTCTGCCAAGTGACATTTTGTAGTTATTCAATTAAACATTCTTCAACAAGACTATAATAACTTGACTCAATGTCAATTATTCTATTCCGTTATCACGAAAGGTGTTGTAATGATTAATTGGAACCAGTAGGTAGAATTATTGACACATTATTTACTAATTTTGTTCAAAATGATAGTTTTCCATTCTTACCTGCGCGCATCTCAGCTGCCATTTTTCTGAAAAATAAAATAAAGAGAAATTAATTAAAACACCATTTACAACACAAAAATAAAACAATATGAAATCAACCTACTCGCAAAAAATTACTTTCTCCGTCAATTTCTGCAAATGTTTCTCCAAATCAACGACTCTACGTAAAATAAATAATAAAGAGAGTAAATAATAAAACCACAATAACCATTCTCTATAGAATGTAAAAATACGGAATACACAATTTCTCGATCATAAATAATGAGGGATTATTCGGAAAATAAGATGAATATAATTGTCATTGTTCATTAAATTGCATTTCCAAAATTAAAGAAACTGTTAGTTTCTTTGATATGAAAAGAAAAATGTGAAAGATTCGATTTGTTGAATTATCAGTGACAGACATTTTTTAAATAAACATTATATACATAAAATCCACGCAACTTATACTGCGCTTGTAAATGAAATGTTAAATTTGCACGAATGTTAAATAATGCATTTTAACAAGAGACATGTTGTACAAGAAATAAACGTACTGAAATATAGTAAGTGTATAGCTATAAACATAGAGGCTGTGTAAACAAGTTCTAAATGATTCGTTAAATTTAGTACTTTATGTTGTAACTTTAGTACTTTATGATGTACTAGTCTTTCTAATGATTTTAAATATTACATACAATTTTTATATAACACCGGGAAAGATGTCTATTTAGTGACAAAGATGTTTTAGATAATTGGTGGGAAACAAAGTTAAAAAAACACTTTTTAGATATTTTTGAAAATTAGCAATCACCAAATATGAGTAAATGATTATTAAAAATTTGAAACATATTATTGATACACAAGTTTTCTAGTATACTCACCACTTATATGAAAAAAGTCGAAAATGTTTCTATTGTTAAGATAATCTAAAATTGAAAACTGCGTATAATATTGATTTTTGATGTTTTATACAAATACAGTATATTTTTGGCCGGGTCTAATTACCTCTCAGACCACCCAGGACTATAATCAATAATAATAATAATAATAGGAATTCTTTAAGGTAATTAAAAGAAAGTTGTCTGTTTGTGGACGATGCACATACAGTTTTCAACCTTGAAACCTTGTATATCTATGCCTTATCATACAATACTCGCGCTACGCATATACAGGGTGTCCTCACCATTATCTAAAACTATAAAACAAACTAACACTTTTTATTACATCATTGCGAATTGTTAAAATTCATTACTTTAAACATTCAGGAACCCTGAATGACAGAGAAAGATGGCTCTAGCCAAAAAAAGTAGCAGATAGCAGCACAAGACCATCCAAACAACCGGCGTGGAATTGACGAGCCTCACCTCTTATCAGCATCCGTTTGCACGGCGTTGCTGACAGACCCGATCTCAGTCTGCGTCAGCGAGCCGGTCATCTGGGGCGGGGGCTGGGTCTGAGCACCGGTCGAAGCCAGCAGGGCCACCGGCGGAGCATCGGTACCTCGGGACATTTTTTCCGGGGGGCTAACAGGGGGCGGAGCAGCCGGCTGGCTGGTGGCGGCGGCGGGGGGATCCGCTGCTCCAGTCGCCACAGGGGATGCGTGGATGCAGGAGTCGGTGTCGGGTTTCGACTTTTTCTCCTTCTGGGCATCTGTACACATGCATGGATAATGTGAGAGGGTGGACTTTGTCACTTGGAACTGTCACAACAAAGTCTTGTTTAGGGAGAACCTTTCATTTATGATGCAACAAAAATACTGACCTGTTTTAATTAATGCAGTAATGCAACATTGTACGTATACAGATTACACAAAGTCCATATTTTCAATAACAATGTCTGGGACATAGGATTATGTATAGTATGTTCGTTAAAATTAAACATATGTGAAATATTGTTTAATTGGCCTGCCTAATATTGCCTATTCGGCGTTTTATATCCAGTACCGATCATGTGTGTGTTTTATTTTATCATATTATGTGTTTATTATATTTAACGATAACAAAAATATTTAAATTACGTTTCACCACAAAGTCATCACAAACTTAGGAAGTTCATAAATCGAGTACATATTATTAATGCAAACTTATCGAATGACAGCATTAGACCTGTAATAAGCTATTGAATAATGTAACATTCTATAGTAATCATACATATATACTTCTTTAATCACCAAAGCTTCGAAGTACAGATAGATATATTAATAATATTTTCGAATTTAGCTACAATTCATAACAGCTTAGGTAATCAAGTTAAAAATATATATAATGGAATACCTAATAATAATTCTTATTGCTAATTAATTAAACATACTACATAGGAAGATTAGAATGATGAATAATTTTATCATCTATATAAATAAAAATATTTGTATAGAATTCCAGGCTCCATATACATATTAATAAATCTAACATAATAATAATTATCACCATAACTTATGAGAGATTCCTGTAACGAGATACTTTAACTTAACTATATTAGTATTATATAGGACGTCTGCGTTATAACAAGTTTGACCTGCATAAACTGGAAAATTATGAGACAATTTACGATTTACAAATGGTTTAAATTGCGTTAAACGGATCTAAATTATAATATTGCAGAATTACATAATTATTTTATAACATAAGGAAGCTTCAAAATACCCAGAACAGTACCCGTATATTGTAGTATACACTAGAGCCGCAGCAAACGATTCAGTTCGTTATATCGTTGAACAGAAAGACATTACTTTTAGCGTAAAACCTTAATATGTCAATGATAACCTTTTATTTACAAAATTAATAAAATTTGTTAAATAAATGTGTACATGATTATACAAAATATGAAATGATACATTAAGATTTATGTACAAAAAATGTAAGCAAGATATAATCTTTCTCCTTTCTGCAGTTCAGTTTATTGTAGGCCCGCGTTCCCCAATAGCGAAATATTGCTTTACCTATTTTGAGTGTGATGCAATCGTTTTCAAATTCCACGAAGTTCACACTTGTGTCAGATGTTCCTCTTCAAAATTTGGCTATTTGGTACCGTGTCTCTAAAAGACAGATTTTCCTAATTTTGTGGGCAACTCTGACCTTGCCCTGACTCTCTTTTCATCGATCTTTGGCCATTTGAACACACTCACTGCTTTGTGGATTATATCTGTTTACAAAACGGCTCGAGCTGCGTCAGCGCAGTGCTTTTTTGCGTACGTTTAGCATTTCAACAATAAAAAGGACTTTATGAAATCAAAAAAACTATGTTGAATCAAAAGCGAACTTATACATTATTAAAAATGAACCATAACCCGCTTAACTACAATTATTTCACAAAAAAGTAGTTCTGACTGAAATGTAATAACCAACCTCCCTTAATCAATCAAAATATATAACGGTCTAGCTAACAATAAAGTCAAACAGACGTCAGAATACAAAACATATGAAATAATATGGGCAATCTTATACAGATCATAAAAGTACCCAATAAGTCCCATACAGAAATACCAAATGATGTACTTGATACGATTGTACAAACATAATATTGAGTAAGCCAACCAATGAACTAATTAGTCATATTATACATAAAAACCTCATATATACAAACCGAACGAACACGTATTACAATTTAATAAACAATCCTTAAATTTGGTACACATTTCCACGGATATGCAAGCAAATGGTAGAAGCAGAAATAATCAAAATTGGGTTAAACTTAAGTTAAATCTTCAGAAAAATGTAAACATAACTTTGAAAACTAAACAAAAAATGGTTATAATACATTTTCACTGACACCTCGACTAGTGCTGAAAACAACTAAAAGTCTTTCACACATTAAGTAATAGACCTATAGTGGATTAACCTTCTGATAATAATAGAACAATCGTTCTTCGAAAAGATCTTTACAATAATTACCTAAGTATTAATCTATTTACTAAAACTCATCCTATCCAGTATATGTATTATAAGTATATAACAATATATATAATGTCAAATTCCAAAATTAAGTTATGGAATTGCAGTTAATAGATAATAGAACATAGATATATATATATATATTAGATAAATAATAGAAATATTATAAGTTTTTGTTTTTCAGAATAATGTATAATGAAACAGGATAGTTTAAAAAATGAATCGTAATAGTGTAATAGTCAATTCTACAGCACAACGAAGTTTCTAATAGGAATAATTATAATCGAAAGACGGTAACAAATATTCTAGTCTTCACTGATTCTCAGTTTAATACATACATATGTATTAATATTTGTTTTCAACATTATTCGGTAAAACAAAACAGACAGTTAGGATGAGCGACACCAATGATAGTTACAAGCATTAGTGAAACACTGACAACAAATTAAAATCACGTTTGTAAAGACTAGTTATTATATAAACATCGCAATGAAACAAGGTCACATCTCACCAGAAATAGGAGTTTCAACTTTTCTTTTGAGTCGACTTAAGTTGACAAACAAGGGCTCTTTGTGGAGGAAATTCTTGGAGCCTTCTGTTGCAATCGGCTAAAGAGAATAAACAAGAAACAACATAATTAATAGTAGTTTGCACTCTATAAATTAAACGAAACATAACATTTCTTATTCTTGAAAGTGATATTTTTAAATAGTCTTCAGGAGACCGAATTTACAGGTAAAATATTTTAGTGACTGCAGAATTCCTTTGTAAAATTGATGCATGTAAAATTTATAAAAGGTCGTGCTGGCTATAAATTAGGATAGATATAATAATATATGAATTCAATTGATTCTTTTTAATTTAAAAATGGGGTTAATTTTTGTCTATAAAAATGTATATTCTACTCTAATAAGAAAAAGTAATATTTAATAATTTATTAAAAATAAAACTATTGCAGTAATGTGATGTGAAACATTAACTTGTCTTACAGAATTTGAGTCTACTATGAAATTAATGGCGAAAATAATATTAAAACCATCCACATGCAAGATTCATGATAACAAAAAAATAAGATCGGTACAAATATTGTTAAATCATGTAGATACCTTGTTATATCATTCTCAACACAAATAATGATGATCTTGGTATCTATTAATTTAAACACTCTATACAATGGTAATCATTTCAAACCAGTGGTTTAATTATCAATAATAATAATATTTAGTGAGTTATAATTTTTTCAAATAAATAATACATGCAGTCAATTCCGAAAAAACATGTATTTCATTATTGCATGTAAAGGTAATTATGCTCATAGATAACGGTATCTGATAGCAAAATTTGCAATACCTATACTTGCTAAACAGTTCTGGTAAATCAATTATACAATATGCATAATACACACAAGGAGCATTGTACGTAAATTGTTCAGAAAAAAACAACTAATTCTACAATGAGAAAATCTAAATTATCGATTATTTCGTGCACTTAGACACACTTAAACCCTAATCGGATGTTTGGGGTAGGCTTTGACCACAAAGCAAAGAATCAGCTTAGAATAAACCTTAAACATAGGTATTTTTATTGCCCTTCTTTGAGAATTAGTTTTATTAAGTTATGCAACGTTACATATCACCTGTAATTCTTTAAAAAACATTTTAAATTATGTGAAGAAATAAGACACCGTTTTCAACTTTATAAAAATTATATATGTTTGTAGCTATTTTAAGCATGTAAATTATATATTACCGTATAATATGTGTGTGGTCACATATAAAATGTACAAGTATGGTTAGATAGCATACTATTGTGCGTTGAGTTCTGTTCAGAAGTTACATATTATGTAAGTACTAACAATTGTTGCATTCAATCGTGATGTTACCCACACAATGTAGGGACATACATACATGGTTAGCACAATGCACACACATGGTGGAAACCTTGAGATCTATTCTTAAAGGGCATAATTGACATCTCCTCCTGTATGTTATTTTGCAGCTGGCAAGGGGACCAGATCAAAGCCAAAAAGTGTCATTAATGCGTTGATAGATTTGTTAAGATTGCCATTTTGGATCACTGGTATTGTCAGTTTCATATTGACAGTTGCTGCATGAAAAGTCATCATTTTAATTTTTGTAATAGTAGGATTACGAAATCTCTATGCCACATAATAAGGGACCACCTGATAAATTTGCGCTTGCACATGTACCATGAAATCATGTAATCTGCAAGATCAGTACCGCCCATGACTTGTTCATATTATAGTGAAGTATAATATCTAGGGTTACATCTGTAATTGCTTGCTTATCATGCATTGTGGATATCATAAATACAGGAACAGATCCTTGTTTAGTTTTTGTGTATGTGCGAGCAATGTTGTCGTTTCTGAATGACAGAAAACCGCACTCCCTACACCTCGCCACTCCTTCAGCGCAAGATGAATGCATCGCTTGTTTCGCTTTATGGTGTCCACAAAATATGTCATGTGATATCGAGTGAACAAGGTGGTCAGTACCCTTGATGTAAAAAATCTGTGGGATACAGTTATATTCCGTCCATGAACAACACAGTATTTGGACTCAGAATTTTGAGCAAAAACGCGTTTTAATAAAACTTTCGCGTATTAGCGGATTTTTTTTAAAATGTTAGATAAAAAGTTTATAATACATAGCTATACACATTAAAAGTGTAGTAGTACATAGACATATGTTTAATAAAATGCTAATGAAAACATGTAGTAACGTATGAGTAAGGTATAATTAGAGATATATTCAAAAAATTGAGATAAACTAGACACAGAGAATTGTTCAATTGTTTCTTGGGATTTTTCCACTGGGTCCTGCAGAAGAGGCAGCAGTTGCAAACCTCTTCAAAACACCATCAAGTACCCTTATAGACTCTGCTTCTTTCTGATTGTCCATTTTATTCTTCTCCTTCAAAAGGTCTCTAGATAAAAACTAGAGATAGATATACACATTTAAATACACTGAATAACTAGGCAAGTAACTAAACCTAGACTTTATTTGCAGTGATCTCTTTAAGTGGCCTTAGTCAATTAGCTACCTTAATTGTTCGTCAGACTTCATTAGTTGTTTCGCCGCTTCCTTTTGAATTTTCAGCATCTTCTCCCGATCTTCTAGTTTTTCTTTTATTGATTGCTCGATTTTTTTTTATGAAAATGTAATGTTAACTAGCTTGGCATTCTTCTTCTTTCCCTTTTTCGAATTCAGTGCGTAATTCATTCTCCATCTGTTTTCGATTTCTCTCGTTTTCTTTAGCTTGGGCTTCTTGGTGTCTTTCTTGGTAGGTTGCTTTGGCCTTGGCAGCCATCTGAAGTAATTCGGCATTGATAGGGAAAGTCGATGCTGTGAAATTCAACACGCGTAAAAATGATTTTGTGATAACTAATGCCTTAGTAGGGTAGGTGTCAAAAGAGTTCGCTTTTTGGTGATAATGTCAGGGAGCAAACTGAATACCCTTTCTACTTCTGCATTTCCGGGAGGCAAAACATAAAGAGCACGTGCTACTTTGACAAGCATTGAGACCCTCTGGCTCTTTTCAACTGTATCCCAAAACTCAGCAACAGATACACTGGTGTCGTTCTTAACTAACATTTGGTGTAGGCGCACTTTCACTTCAAGTTGGCCAATTTCATCAACAATTCCTAGAATTTTCTCGATCACTCGCTTAGCCCATCTTTCGAGATTTGGTGACTCTTGATGAGCAGGAGATAGCAGCTTGCAGGCATTGAGAAATTTGTCCCCAAATGGTAAGTAACTGGTAAGTTTTCTAGTTCCAGTCACAAAAAACTTCGCATGGCGCTTAGGGCGATTTGCTAATCATTTGAATCCAGATCCACAAATAATTTTTTGCAGAATTTCCCATTGATAGATTATAAGGTAAACGCCAGAATTGTTTGTTGGTAGGATCTACAGTCCAGCATTTGTTCTTTGGAATAGCCTCTGGCTTAAGAAATCGTAAACAAATGAAATGTTTATAACAATAATTATTTTAATATCAAAACAACAAGCTTGTAAACAAACAAACATATATTTATGGATTACAATTATTATCAAGAACAAATTATCTGACATTTTACATCTCAATGAGTTCTCTGAGCTTCTCTTTAGTGGCAAAAAAGCACCCGAAAAATAAAAAATAGGTACCATAATAAAAATAATCGCGTCATAGCCAAATTAATCGCGTTTTCGCGTCTAAATATTTCAATTCGCGTAAAACGCGAATTTCGCGTCATAATCCCAAGAGTGCAACATGACGATCCCATTTTTCTACAAGGTTAAGTAAAACATTTGTCTCACATTTATTTGCCATATATTGGCAATTGTATTTCTATATTGGATTGTATTTTGATATCCAATTGTATTTTTATATTCCATGTATATCACCTTTTTTATTTGTTAAAATAGTTATAGCTGCAAAACAAAAGTTCGCGTTATTAATTGTGGGACAGATTTAAACCCTAAACGTAAAATAATTTTTTTTCTCTTAAAAGCAGACGAGGGTTAATGCTATTTATACAATTTTGAGAGTTATATAAATCAAAAACATTTTATACAGTAGTATATATTCTGAATAATTTAAAACAATCGACATTGTGTTAGTAATACAAACGAGGGGAACCTCCGATTCCGTAACATTGTGGCAGTGGAGTAGTTGGAGTAGATCAGAGCAGTTGGTGGAGTAGGAGTAGTTGTGGAGTATCGGTGGAGTAGTTGTACTTTTTTAACATGTAACTTAATATCATCACTATATTATATACTGTTACTTTACTTCGGATGCTAATAATAACCCAACGTAGTACAGAACGTACGTATAACAGAGGCCAAAATTTTCACCTTACAATAACTAACAATAATGATAAAATACATTAATAACATACATTCTAACAATTTACATTCAATGAAAATATACTAAACACATTAAGGTCTGTTATCCCAGCTTTAAGACCAGCAATCCAAATACTATGTCTACAATCGGCCACAATGATCATTATTATACTCATTTTTAATATGCAATAGCCTTATTTAATCTATAAGCAACTAGAGCAGTCCGACTCACTGAATTGTAACTTATTAAAATAATAGTAAACAATTGGGTTGCTGCGTCATTCCACACATTGAATTTTACGATTTCCACAGGGCTTACATAACATAAGTATATCGCAAGATAGGGCAACAAAATAATTGATTCAGTCAAGTAGCGAACCACATAATAAATTAAATTACTAATAATCATTTAGGTTTCCAAATTTTGCAGCTGTGGGGGTTGATAGGAAGAAAAATACAGTAAACAATAAATAATATTTTTATATAATTGACAAAATGAATGGCAATTCAGTCGTAAACAAAAAAGATAATACAATAATGTCTACTATAAATATGTTATAATATAATTATGGACATGTCAAATATAAAAAGAGTGAGACACAAGACCAAATAAACTAACGCGACAACAAAATATAATCCAAACCAAAAACACAGGAAATGAATAATAGAAAATACACGACACAAGACAGTTATCATTAAACTAAGGAAAACTTGAAAAAATTGACAAAAAACAAACTAACAAAAATAGTCTAACGTCACACTTGATGTAATTTATTTCGTTTTAACATTTAGACGTGCATTAGTATTGAAATTGTTATAAAAGAACTCAGCTAAGTTAATTTCCAATTTATGCACAGTCTAGAAGTCGTAAGCACATTGAAACAGAAAACCAACTACACTAGAGTAAACACTAACCTTGTCAACAGCCTTGACATTCGGTGCCTCTACAACAGCAGCAACAGAAGGGGCAGCGACTGGAACCGTGACGACGGGGGCAGCACTACTCAACTCTTCACGTAGTCTCTGCCTCTCCTTCTTCTTCCTCTTTCTTTCTCGCCTTCTCTCCAACTCAGCCTCAGTAAGAGTACTCTCCCGAGGCTGTTGATCCCCCCATTTGGCGGCGGCGGCAGGAGGGGGGGCAACGTTGGCGGTGGCGAGGGAACCGGACTTGTCGCGATGTCGCTTCTTCTTGGAGGATTTTGTGACTGCAACATCAGTCTCGGAAGGCTTTTCGCCTGCTGGAATACTGACCTGGGAGAAGAAAAAATGCAATAATAATGTCCCCAGCACATCATATACTATCTTTCGGAAATTAACACGTTAGTTATATATCAAATTCGTACTAATCATACAATACAAATATAAAAATTAAATGAAACAGAACATATATAAATAAAATATGTTTCTAAGAAATTCCATTACTATTCTAGATTGACAAGACTCCTCAAAGTATGAAGGAAGACAACCTGAGATTATGAACTAGTAGATACATATCATATGATAGTTTAGCAGAACAGCGCTGTATAAAAATATCATTTAACTATAAATATCTTTAGCTAACGATAATGTATAATGTTTTAGTTCTTGTAGAAACTGTTAAACATTTTCGAATAGCAAAAAACTAATCAGAACTTACTTTAGCGGAGTCAGTAAGATCATCCACCTTTAAGGAAGATTCTGAAGTGATGACGTCACCTCTGATGGGTATGTCTTTTTCGGTGGACTTTGAAGGTACTGATGGATCGACTTTATCCGAAGAACCCACAGGTACTTTCACGGAGTCAGTTGGAATGGCAGGTACTTTAATAGCAATAAAACAGATAATATTAATTAATTAAATACATCTTAAGGATAACCTGCTTCAAAAACGAAATGTTAACTAATTTACTCAAACAATGAAATTAGTTGACACTTTTTCAAAATAATAAAACAAACATCATAAAAGAGTTGGCAAAAGTAAGTATAGTATGGCAACAACATGTTAGCAGGCAACATGTTAAAAACAAGTAACAAATACGTCTGCATGTTTCATCTAAGATCATTGTTGCACAAATTGGGCAGCATATTGTTACTCTCCCCTGAGAAGACATACATGTCAAATAAATGAATGTCCACACTGAAATCGTGAACATCATCCATTCGAAATATGTTTAGATTTATTAATTAATTCAGTGACGAACAACAACCAATAATAATTGCCTAATAGGTTACATTTTCCCTTTTTTTTGAATTATTCACAAACAAATCAGCTCTTAAGAATTAGATGCTAGACAAACTGGATACATAATAATCACTTAAACAAAATATAAAAATGCTTTCACTTTAGTGAAGAGGGAAAACATTTCTACTTGAGAGTATTTAAAAAATGTATTAAAGGTATTTAATACAATTTAGTAAATAACAGTAACAGAACATATTTTTTAAATACATGTTTAACATATATAACATATTTAATTACCTGCAGGCGATTCCGATTCTATTACCTTCTCTTTCGATTTTGTCTCTACTGAAGAATGCAGCGTTGGTGGACGAGAAGGCTTTAAAATATATTTGAAATAATATGTTTAGAAACAAATAAATAATTTAGTAAAAAGTTTCAATAATAATCTGATTACCTGAATATTTTCTTTATTTTTAGGAAATGAACCATCGGTTGCTGTAATGAATATGCAATATATTTACATTATAAAGCTAACAAAAATGTTAAATTATTCACGAGGACACATCTAAAATTGGTCTTAAAACAATTAAACAGAAATTAGTATACCTTTTACAGCAGTAGTCGCTGGGACAGTTGAAAAATCGCGAATTTCAGTATGCCACTGGTCAGACAGCTGTAATTTTTCAATCAGGATCTTTGGACACTGAAACAGGTTAGATAATATAAATATGTACTCTAGACTATATAATGCTAAACAAAATAACTTACATAAGATATTGAAATATTTTTATCATAAACCGGCTTTCCATTGAGGTTATCTAGAGCCATCATAGCTGCACTGATAGTGTTCAAAACAATAACTCCAAAGTTGGATTGGGCAGTAGTAGTTGCAAGTACCTTCACCTTGAGCACATCGCCATATTTACCAAACATAGAATTGAGAAGAGTAGCTGTTGCACTCACTTGGAGTTGCTTGACAACTAATATATTGCTTACTTGAATTGGAGCCATAGATGTTATTAAAAATAATCAATTCTGAAATGAATGGTCAAAGTAATGTTTGTAGATTGTATTTCATTCTACTAAATTACAAAAAAAAACTAAAACATAGCAAACCTAAAACTACAAGTAAGTTTGTTGTCTTACAACATGTGTTTAAATAAACACTTTCAAAAGAAGACTGTTGCTAGACTAAGAGATACATATTATTGACATATTTCATACCTCTCCTCTAAAATTTATTTTAACTGTAAATGTACCCTTAAAATAAAAATTATTATTATTATAAATTTAAAATCGTGTTAACTTATCTATATAATAATGCAGAAAATATATTATATAAGTAAAAAATTATTTATACACACAACAATACATACATATAATACTGTATTAGATTTTGAACCAGTAAATTACAAAACTAATTAACAAAAAACATTAAAGCAAAAATTAATATAAAATATGTAAATAAAATGTAACAATTCCCACCCAAATCAGTTCTGCACCTTAAAGGATGCTTTTAAGGGTAAATTAACATACAGGATTACAAAAAAGAAAATTGTAACTTTTATTATTTTGCATTCATTTTACTAAAATAAATTAGTAAATTGCGAATAAGTTTTATATGGGTAGTGGCAATGCAATTAATTAGAAGTATAATTAATGTGTATACATACATAATTGAATATGAAATGCAGCACAAACACATTTCAATAATTATAGAGTAAAAGAACTATAATTCCTAATTTATGTAATGACTAAATAGAAATACTTTTGAAAATTTTTTTTTTATATAATTAACTATACAAAAATATGAACTCAAATATGCATTGCAGTATTAGTAGATATTCAATAAAAAAAATATTTCGGTTACATTTTTTATTGATAGAAAATAGAAATGGATAACAGTAAGGTACATATAATATCCCTATATAAACATATTACAATTTTAAAAAGTTTTTTTAAGTTATACAACTTAAATAAAAGGTTACTTATAAATATTTTCCTAATTATGACAGTTTGCAAGAAGTAGAGCAAATAATTTTGTAAATATCTACCAACAGCCTGAATAAATGCGGTGGAAAATTCTTAAGCTTGGAAAACTAGAATTATATAATATGATAGACGGGAAGCCGAGCCACTTTTACTTATGGTTTCGAGTCTCAAGCAATTGATATTTTAATTTGATAGTTCTAACCGAGTCTAAGAAGGAATGGAACGTCTTAAGTTGCAGACTTGACCTGGATACTTTTAAAACGTCTTAAACGGTCTAAATTTGTCCATTACATTATGGTATCGAGTATCAGGTCCGATTTTGGTAGGCAAGTACCCTTTGATACCCTAATCAATAAAAACACATTAAGACATTGCACAAATCCTGCAAAATCTACTTAAGACGTCACCCCAAAACACCCCTTTAGAGCATAAAATTGTCCATCACATTATGGTTTCGAGTATCAGGGTCAATTTTGGTATACAAGTACCTTGTGGTACCCTAGTCAATAAAAACACCTTAAGACGTTGCACAAATCCTGCAAAATCTACTTAAGACGTCACCCCAAAACACCCCTTTAGAGCATAAAATTGTCCATCACATTATGGTTTCGAGTATCAGGGTCAATTTTGGTATACAAGTA
>JAUZND010076246.1:0-16512 GCA_034780555.1 Coelogynopora nodosa | reverse complement strand
TTTCAAAAAGTTACACTCTAAAAATCGAATATTTTGACGTTTTTATTTTCTTGTAAAACTGAATTTAGATGCCTCTAATTGCATCTTAGATTTCAAAATTTTCCTAGACGCTCGGCTCGACTTAAGGCTCGCTCGCTAATATCCTACTCATACCCTACCCTACCATAATCCTTTTTCAGAACTTTGAGCCCCCCCAATGTCAAACATCTTCCGACGCCACTGAATTGGACACATATAGTAGCAATACACAAGTGGCGAATTAACAGGAGTTATATATAATTACAATAAAAAACCTTGTTCACATTTGTAGCTTGCTTTTATATAATAAAATATATTAAAATTGTATGTTGTTATAACTTATGACTTAAGTTAAACACAAATTTATATGTTTATTAAAAGTATGGATCATATAAGCAGATCTGATTATAATCCTAGCATATACATTAAAAAAATTATAATCAGAGTAAGAAGTATTTTAAAGCCTAGTGATAGATCTAGTATTTTGTTTTCATCAATTACTGGATCCTGTATACTTGCAAGTACAGGATCCAGTAATTAACAGATGAATTTATGATGGTATAACATGAAGCTACCTATATTTATAATAATAAGTATATTATTATAAATATAGGTAGCTTCATGTTATACCATCATAAATTCATCTGCTAATAGAATCTCACCTTTAACTATTAATTCAAAAACATATTTATCTACAGATTAAACTGTGAATCTTACTATAGTACAAATTCATCTATGACTATATACATTCATATTACCTTGTCTTTATAGATTCAGGTTTAATAGTTAAAACTGATCCCACTTCCACAAAAAAATATACTAATTACCTGAGAAAAAACCCAATTCCATTTCCAAATAATCTGATGGTAATTCTACAAAAACTAATGCTGATGAAGTACCTGAGATAAAACCTGATACCAATTCCAAATAATACAATGTTAATATATATTATTTAATTTACAATAGTCATATAGTTATACTTTCAACAGTCATCAAAATAACTATACTTTTATAATTCAAGCAAAAAAAATTAATTACCAGAAATATAAATTTAAAAAATATATATATTTCTGAGTAAATTATATTATAAAAGTTTCCAGAATTATATATTTTTTGTTATTTTGACAACTGCCAGAAGTATAATAACTATGTTTATTTTATTACCTATTTATCACTTTATTATACCTATTTATTTTAAATTATTATGCCACTTAAATTATATTAATTATTTATGTTTTACATATGGTCTATCCCATTGATGTAAGAATTTACATGGGCATGGTCTGTCTCATAATCTATTTTATATTCCCTCAAAACATCATCCTTAATCACTAACTCTGATTTTACTGTTTTTTATTCTAATTAACTGTAATTTCACTTTATTTTAATCTAATAATATTTTATTTCTCTCTATTCTACTCTAACTAACTCCAATCTAATAATCTTTAATTTCACTCGGTTCAATCATAACAACTCCAATTTCATACTATTATACTTTAATTAATACCAATACTACCATATTTCATATTAATTAACTCTGATTCCTCTTTATTTTAATCTAACTAACAATGATTCCATACACTCTATTCTAGTACTATAGACATAGTTAGCTTAATTAACTAACATGTATTAGTTTAAAATATAAACAATTATATAATAAAATAATTAAAAATACAGATAAAAATTATTTATATTTATCTTATTTTCTATATTACAAACTTATTTGTTACATTAAACTGATACAATAGTGTTTACTTATGAGCATTGAGATGAATGGCAGCACAGGTAAGCTATACCTTAGGTTAGATAACATAGTTTGACTGAATATAATCCAGAGGTAGTCTGGTAGTATATATTGTTACCTACTACTATAAAAGTGAAGCCAAATGGAAACAGCAGTCAACATAGAAGTAGGATACTAATAACTCTGAACTCTACTTCTAGTTGAAGAAGGGTTAGTGGTCTGAGGCAGTGATATTTAGCTGTATAGCTAAATGTGAAAATATCACTACTGTCACATAATATCACATAAAGCAATATCCATATATATAGATTTAGCTTTTTTTATATATTTTATGTCAGACAGTATTTATTTTCAAGTAATAGAATGATTAAAAGTGAATAGTAATATTTATTAATTATCAGCTTATAAAGTATTTAAATAATTTGTAATATGGTGATGGTGATTAGCAGCTGTTAGAGTGTTGCAACTAGCTGCAATATTACAATTATATTGCAAAAAGCTGTAATGTTTTAGAAATCTTTTTTTAAGTAATTATTATTCCAATATCTGTCATAAACATTAACATTATTATCATTTGTTTAAATATCTAATACATATTTAATCTGTTTTTAATTACAGTTTTCTAGAAGAAGGCAACTACCTTGTTTATATACTAATAAATGGCAATTTTATTATGATAAATATTGTATTTTTGCTGTAATGTTAATATTTTATCAAACAAATGTTTTATTTTGTTTTATAAATGTTATTTTTATTTTATTTGTCTTTTTTTTTTGTGTTATAATTTTAAAGGATATATTTTATTTAAATATTTAATAATACTTTATAATATATATATATAGTGTATATATATAACTAAAGTATTTGTTATTGTTGTAATTTATTTTATCTAAGACTAATACAGGGATGCAAATAGTAATCACCTACTTGCCTGGAGCTGAGTGATAATCAAGACAGACGAGTGAAGTTTAACAACTTGACCAGCTGGTAAATGGTTTCCCACAATTAAAAATATGGTTATATCTGCTCACTGCATAGATATAAGACACCACTGACACTAAGGAAGAAATATTGTAGCTTACTGCATGTGGTAGTTAATCTAGAGCTAGTGGCTTTCAATTATTTTTTGCATCCCTGCTAATACCTAGTTACCTGAGATCTAAGTTATAGTTAACTTAGTTTTTTGGTCAAAAGTGACTGAAACAAAGCTCAAAGGGACCTGGAGTTTGTTATTGTTCAGTGTGTGACATACATATTAAAATCAATCAATCTGGACTTGGGACAGCAAAGCAACACTCTGTAGGGAATAATCATAACATGAACATTAAAAGTGTAGAAGGTGCAAATGTTACAATGTTTCAAAAACAAGTTTCAAATAATACAGAATCATTACTTCAAAAATAACAACGACTGCTGAATGAGTGTGGGTTTTGCACACTAGAAATTAGCAAAAGTTTTAATTGTGAAAATAGTGCAGTTAATTTATTTAGAGTAATGTTTTGTGATAGTATATCCACTGACAATTTTTCTTTTGGCTGAGACAAATCTCAATATATATGTTTTCAATTTTACCTTTTTTTCAAAAAAAGAATATTGGAAAGTTTATCAGATGACAAATTAAATGTTAAAATAAGAGTTATTTGTAGGAGTGTAAACATGGATACTGGTGCTTTAAAAGTTCAGTTATTAGATATTGTACCAATTGAAAAATTTACAGCTGAAACTTTAGCAGATTGTGTTCTAAAAGCAGTCAATGATGCAAGTCTATCAAGGTCTTTATAGATTAGAGATGAATCCAATAACTGTTCAACTATATGAGGTATATTAGTCTAAACATTTATTATGTTCAGTACAATTTTTCCTAACTATGTTTACTTTTTAATGTACTTTTATTTATTGTCTACATTTAGGTTGTAAACAAGATGTGACTGTTGGACTATAACATAAAAAGGGTCTAGAAGAATTTATTGATCTATTTTGGATGTATTTTACGCATTGTTCATAATGCTAATATATATGCTACATATTAATTTTTTTTCATATTGTCAATCTAGTGGATGATGTACTTATTCTTTTCAATAAAGGCCTCAAAAAGTCAAGTAGTTTGCAAAGGTATATCATATATATAATTAAAAAATATACTCAATTACAGAATAAATATATAAAACATAGATATATTGTTTTAAAATGTTCCTTAATTTGATAGTTTATATGAAAAATCAGAAAATGTTATTGCATGTAAACGTGAGGTATGAAGTTTATTTTTGGAGTATGTTTGATACCATATATAATTATAATTGATTTACACAAAAGGGAACTTTATTAAACATTTATTTACTAGATGGCTGTGCTTGCTTTCATGCATGGAAATATTAGATGAACAATACAAAAGTCCTTGTGTGCTGGCTTCTGATTTATGAATGAATCAACTGTGAAACATATTGCAGATAAGCTTTGAAATCCTATCACTCATGTTTCAATAAAGTTTCTAATTCATATGTTAAAGATAAGTTTATTACTTGAATATTGGTTATAGCGTGTGATGGTTTTTTTATGCCTTTAGATGCAATCTAGCTGCTCACCTCGCCATTTGGGGCTAAAGTTTGGTTTTGTGCAAAAATTTTAATCTGGCTGCATTATATTGACCAGACATTCAGATGTAACACTGCTGATTTTCAATTTAATGTAGATTTAAGAAGAATAAATTACAGAAAAGAAACCTGTTCAACAAGTTTTAGAAGAAGCTTTTTTTTGGCTAATTATAATTTTTGAAAAATGATTGAAGACCTTGTTGATTTTTTAGAACCAATATTAAAATGTAAAATTATAAAACACATTATATAATATGATTATTGTAGGTAATTCTAAATACTAATACTATATATATATATATAGCTGTTATTAGTTGTTATACTAATAGCTACTAATTGCGACTCTAATAGTAAACCTACTTTTCTAAATATATCGACATATATTTGATTAGTTATTTATATAAAATTAAAATAAATGTATATTTTTGTTATTAAATTTAACAACTAGGTAAATGATTCAGGGGCAGACATACATTTAATCTACAGGGCACAAATTGTATTTAAATTTTATAAAATTTCTAAGGATTATACCAAATGCTGTTTTAAATGCTAAGGGCACAATACTACCTCTATGGCACTAACTGACACCCGTAGGGGTCATGTGGCCCCTAGCACCCCTGGATTAGCTCTTGTAATTACTATATTTTCTCTGAATTAACCTGAACTAAACCTATTTAGATCACAATATTATTGAAGAAGAAAAAATGTATATACAAAATATTTACACTTTTACTAGTACATATATTTTTACTAAATAAAATGATCTGTAAGATGTAATTCCATTTTGTTACAATAAAGCTAATGTAACAGAATATATTTGTTTCAATTTCTCAAGCATTCACTTACTTATTATACTTAAATATACCTATTTGTTATATTTAATTATTTGTTTGAATTAAAAAACACTTTACCAAACAATTAGCCCACGTATTCCATTTGGTATACTTATTTCATTCAAATTTCTGTTATATAACACTTAGAGAAAAAAAGGAGATACACATATTATGAAATTTGTTTACAGTATGTGTAAGTTGTGAATACCCACAATATAATAATAAATAGTAGATTTTTATTACAATAAACTACACTTTTACAAATGGATAATACACTATATATAAAATCTGGATACATTTTTAATGAATAATTAGTGTATATAAATAACCTAAACTATAAACCTTGTCTGCAATACTGTTTATGGAACTTACAATACTATCATAAATTTAATCATATTTTATTATTTATTAATGTTAAAAATTTACTATCTAGGCAAATAATACTATTTTGAAATAAAAGTTTTAATTTTCAGATTTCAATTTTAGAATATATTTTACAAATAATATTGCCAATGCTAGATAAAAATCAAAATGGTTGATTTGAGTAAAATAGAATTAATATCTGATATTATTATGGTTTTATTGGTTAAACTAAATCAGATGTTTTGAATTGACCTACTTGTCTTTTAACCTCCATATAACGTTTCCATTTGATCAACATTTCCAATGATAAGTAATGCTACTTCTCAACCCTCTTACTTTACCTTTCCATTTGGTCATTTTTCAAGAAGATTTCATTTGGTCGCCCCTGTTCATTTTATCTCATTGTGATTATTTTGAGAACAAATTAATTCGATAACAAAACAAAACTAGCTCGATATAATTTAGTGCGGAATCGGGATAGGTTTTTAACATATTATAAACGTTATAAAATTATAATTCATTTTTGCAATTATTTTTATTAACATAATTAATTTATCTATGATTAAATTTATAGTTAAAGCGACAATTACATTCACAGTTAATATGTAATTAAATTTACAGTTAAATTTAGTCCATAGTTTAATTAGTATTTACATTTATAGTTGAAGTAGCAGTTGAATTTATAGTTAATTCTGCATATTAATCTGTTGCATACACAGAGTTGTTTTCTCTTCTGCATTTTTCAAAATTCTTCCTCATTTAACCCCTAAATTCTGCCATTTCGTATTGAGGTCATATAATTCCCATCATTGTTCTAGTTACTGCTGACATTGTTTTGTAGTCCATAAAACTACTATTGTCAATTATATTACTTTTTATATCTAAAACTACAAAACGAAAATCAAATTGACATAATCACAAACCCAATTTTGGCTAGGGTTAGGGTTAGGATTTAGATAGATATTTTTCATTTAGATATATATGTGTCGTATGTATATGCATAGATATACAAATGGTGCCTTTCAGTAGTTTAATATTCACGAGATACCACAATAATGGTTAGAGCCTAGCTATATATAATGAAAATGTTATATATGTTGTATATAATTTTAATCAAAAGGAGCTTTAAAACTACTTAATATTTCATATGTTAAAACAATTATTATGGTTTTAATTCATTTTTTACATAAAGATTGCATTTGTTCTTCTTACAAAACTATTGTTTTTGACTTCTGCATTTTAAATTCCCAGGGTAAACAGCTTTGCATACTGATTATATACATAAATAATAGCTAGAAGTTTAATATTATTTAATTAAATATTATTCTACTACATATTTCTATATAACTACTGCATTATATTTTGTATAATTTGATTCAATAATACAAAAATATTGTTATTTATTATAGTAAGGTCTAATTATATTTTGTAAAATATTTATAAATTATTATTATTTATATAATTATATATCCTTGTAATTCATTAATAATTTTTAATTAAATTACTAAATTATATTTAATTAACCCATAATAAATAGCTATGTAATGTTCAAAATAACATTTTCAGTAAATCAAATACCTAAATCAGATATAATTAACTTATAAAAGTAAATATAATATTAAAGATGCTAAATTGACTGTAAATAACCCATAATAAATTACTATATTAAACATTTTAAATATTAAAGCATCTAAATTATATCAAATTAACCTTAAATAGATAAATTTATGCTAAACAGCATCTTCAATATCAAAGTAGCTGAATTATTTTTAATTAACCCATAATGAATTTTTATATATGAACTATTATTGGTAATCTTAATATAGCTCAATTGCATCAAATTCATCCATAATAAATGGCTATATATATTTAACAACATTTTCAAAAAGAAAGTACATTAATATTATTATTTATAATAGATTGTAAATGAGAATTTTTATTCAATTCCTCAAAACCACCACAAAACAAATAGAAATAAAAATGAAGAAATAAAATTTCCTAATAATATTAGGTTGGTTTAAAGGGAAAAGCAACATTCATGACTAAACTTCAGAAAGGTCAAACAGATATGGAATGCCTTATCGTCAAACCACAAATATTGTTCATACATTTTTTATCAATTTATACATGGCTTGTACTCTATGTAAAACAGGCCTGTAGTGATAAGATAGCAAGTGAAACATGTGGATTTAAAAGACAGTCTGTCAAATCCAAAAAAACAGAATAATAATGATAATTGGGTAGAGGCCGGATCATAACATATCATATTTTAAAACGTAACATATCAATATTATTTATGTAAATCAATGCAGTTGTTTTTTATTATTCTAAAAATAGAACATATGCAAATATATATGAGTGCTAAATGATTTATAATATATATATCTTTAATAATTTAATTATAGATGTGAATGGTTCTAGGTGATCTAAATAAGATAATATAAATTTATGCATTTAAAAATCAATTCATTCTTTCAGTATAATATATCAAATGTTAAATAACATTCACTAATGATATAATATTATTATTAAATTATTATAAAAGTTGGCCAGTGAGTTTATTGAACATCAAAATATAGTAAAATAGTAATTAACGATTATGATTTAACATTTACTAATCCTAAAATGAAAGGTAGGTGAAGAAATCTAGGACATAAAAAATATAAGTAACAATATATAAAAATGAAATAGCATAAATGGTTGAACAAAACATCATTAAAAAACTTCTTTTTTTTGTATTTACATGTAAAGAAATAACTTTTTACTAATATGAAACATTATTCACTCTAAATAATAACAGATTGTTATCTGATGAATCTCCCAAGGGATGGGAGACTAAAATTTTTGTAGGAGCATAACTAGATTATTTTCGATAAAATTTCAGTATATTAAGGTATATTGACATATTATTACATATTATATTAATTTATTGTTTTAATTAGGCTATATGTAGCTCCCCCATTTTTAAATAGATGTGTAAATAGATAATAATTAAACAAAATTGATATTTATTTAATATAAAATGTTTATGTTGTTATCATTCATGTAACATTGACAGACATAAAAAGTGATAAATGGGGCATTTTCATATTACAATATATAAGGTTTATTATTACTATTATATGTAATATTATACTGAATATACTGCATGGATACAAAATCTAATTATTTTTAATATGAAAAATATATAAAATGAATAGTACACTATGTTTACAGTTTTATCCTATTTATTGTATTAAGACACTCTAAGAACTAGCTACATTTAAAACCAACTAAATATAATTAAGATGTTCCAGTCTATATGAGTATAGAATAGATATACAAAGATGTTCAACTGTGTGGTCAATTGCTATTTTCAAGTCAATTAAGAAAAATCTTCCATGATCTCAAGATCAGAAATATGTTTTTTTATGTCAATGAGATTAGAAATACTACATTCTGCTTCAACACTGGCAGTTGGAAATACTTCAGCACTAAATGAAGTTCCCATATGTTTAGATAAAAAATCATGTATGCTAGACAATTTATTAACATTATCACAGGATTTGGAAGGATATGTATCTCACTTTCTTTCTTGTAATGCTCCCAGGACTTTATATCTTGACTCCTGTTTTATTGGTGATCATAGAATATCCTTCCATTTTTGAACAGAATAGAAAAAATCTCCATAATCTTTGAGTTGTGAATGATTACTTCTTGAAGCAGAAAAATCAATTCATAATGTTTATAATTTCTGGACTGATTCTCATTATGAGTTCACTGGTGATGATTTTATTTATGAAATTATATTATGATTTGGGCAAAACAACTGGCATATTTGACCGATATGTTTGCCTCTTGCCAAATTATTTAATATTCCGTGTTGACATTTATTCAAATTTTATTATAAAGATTTTGATAAATTTGCTCGAATACTATATATCTCTGAGGATTGAACAAATGCAGTGGGTGATAATTAAGTTGAAGAAAAAGTGGAGATGTTGACAACAACCTCACTCGTTTAACAACAACCTCATTTAATGGGAAACGGACACCAGGCTGTCTTTACATTATACATTGTGTATTATTATACATTTATAGAACATTTGAAGAACTTAACCTAAACAAATTATCATTCTATCTGGTGTCACTTTATATAAAGATAGACATTATAATATGTGCTATATATATTATATTATTTGCAAGGGGGCAAATTTTGATATGTGAACAACTTTAACTCTAAGTTCATAAACTTTATGTCCAAGGGAGACTAGTACTCCTAGTTCCCCCATACCTACATTTGTCCCTGTGTTATTTACTATGAATCCCAATATAATTTATAATAGATATCGAAATAATACTTAACAGTGGATATTATGATAAAGGATAAATATAAGTAATTGAAATTTAAAGTTAAATAAAATTACATATGGAATTAGCAGTGCAATTTTTAAGGCTTTGTGACCAATTATACAATATTTAATTATCTATACTATAATTATTGCAATTAAAATGATTTTTCAAGTGTTTTAAACTTTTAATGACAGTATTGTTATCTTAATCTAACCTAAACTAACTTATATTATGCATAGTAGATATTTTATGAAAATTAATATAATGTTTTAATATAAATTTAATAATCTAATAAAGTAATTAATTTGAATAAATTTATTATAAAATAATGAATAAACTAAATTATATTAACATTATTATTAATTTATTTATTGTTATTTACAATTGTTATATATTTATATTATAAAAGGAAAGAAATATTAAATGTTTTAAGCCCCTTTTTTATTAAACATATTCCAACATTACTGTATTACTTATTCTAAGTCTCATTAGATTATTATATAATATGTTTTTATTAAATTTGATATAATTATGGATCATCATATTTTATATTTTCAAAACAGCTGACCCACCTGAGTGTAAATAGAGGTCAGCCTCAGATAATATTGTATTTAGGAGTTGGGGTCTTTTTTTATCAATTAACTGCTGCTGAATTATATTTTCCATCTGCCTCTCCAAATAGCAGATCGTCATATTGTATCCATATCCGAAGATAATCTTAGAAGGTATAAGGGGTACATTGTCTTCAGTTCCTATGTATCTAGCTTATCCGTGTTTTGTTGCTGCTGCTCTTTTTCTCTCCAGTATGTGTTCAAATGGATATGTATGAATGATGTGTTAAAGTGTTATACTATTCTTGTCTTTTCTATAAAGTACAGAAGACTTCTACCTAAATATGAAGTATGTGGCTTTCTATAGTACACACATAAAGTAACTTTTGAAGCTAAATTGGAAGTGCAATATAATTATCATGTTATGTCTTTATTGGTCTTTTAATTTTGAATAAATAATATAATGTTAAAAAACGTGTAAAATTTATAGGAAAGGGTAAAGTTTAATTTTGAACTAATTAAAGAATTATGTTAAAAATAGGCAATTAATAAAATTGCTAATTAGATTTTGTCTAAATTAAATTGCAATTCAGTTTTGTTATATATTATGAAAATGAATATGATGACACTTTAATGACATATTTATTATTATTTGAAAAACAGATTTAGGCAATATGTGCTGCTACTTTCATCATTTAGCCCAGTGGCGTTAATTGCGCTGCAATGGCATCCACAATCTCACACCATTTATTTTGGTCTACAGCTGTTCTTGATGCAAAAGCTTGTCGTTTCCTGTCCACTTAATTATGTCGTTCATCCACGACTTTTGCATGACATCATGTTCCTTTTTTGCCTTCCACTGACCTTTAAATTATCTCTCTGTTGAAACCTCTTAGATTTGTCTGAAAAATCTCATTTTTCTCTTTGCCACCTGTTTACTCAAATAATTCTCAACTCTAATTGTATCAAGCACCCACCTATTGGTTTTTCTCTCTTTCTAAGAAACTTGCAAAAAACTCAACAGTAGGCCTATGTCAATATTTCAAAAGCATATATGTTACGCTATTCAGTTTTATTCATTGCCTAAGATACACAACTATACAGTGTTGCCACAAGCTGTGATATTTTGACTCTACCTGCGATATACGATATTATCAGCAGTCCCTGCAATATCTAAAAATATGTTTACTATTTTTAAACATATTAGACTATTAAGGGAGGGTTACTTCAGCAGCGTGTTTATAAATAATATCATAATTTAAAGATCAGAGCTTATAACCAACAATATGGTCCATAGAAAACTAATGAAAAAATTGTTGTATGAACAAGATGGATCTAACATCTAGCTATATCCATGACAACAGCCAAGTAGTTTTACATAATGTTCTATCATAAATGTTAAAAAGTAAAACAAAAGGTTATGCCATCAATATAAAATAAGCAATTTAAAATTTCGACATATGCATAATTTATCAGCAGGTTGTTCCCTATTAATGATTATTTTCATACGTATAAAAGGACACATTTAACTTTTTATGGAGTAGGAAGGGTTCGTCCCTGGACAATTCATTAGAAAAGTTACCAGTCTGTTAACCTTCTTTCAGTATGAAGGTTTAGAAAGTTAGTTATTTATAAACTCAATCTATTTTAGGTGTTATTATTATATTGTTAATAATATTGTTTTTCTAGATTGTTAATATATTTTATTAATAATATTAGAACAACAGGTTACTTTATTTGTACCGAAAGTTACACATTTCAAAAAGTTGATCTATCATCTGAAATGTTGGTTTCAGCAAAAAAAAGTTTTTAAATAAGTCTATAAAAATTATATTTCAATTAAAATAAAATTTTTAATGAAAATTATGTTAATTTTAACAATTCAAAATATTTGTTATTTAAAAACATACAACAATGCATATCTTTTATATTAAAATTGTATAGTTTTTTATATTTGTTTTATGAAATTTAATAAATACACCATTTTGCAATGGAAACAAACCTATTTTACTTGTGAAATAATAATTTGTACTAAAACTAAAATTTTATATTACTTAATAATAAAAATACTTATAAAGGTAACATTGTATTTAAAAAATATATATATTTAAAAAAAATTATATTTATTTATAAAATTTTATATATATTTAAATATTTAAAAAAATATTTATTTACAGTAACACATAGTAAAATTCACCTGATACAATGTACAATACATACACATTCTTTAATTTTTATAATATAACAAATTCACTTCTTCTATACCCTATGATATAACTATATTTAAATAGTATTCTAAAAAAAGATCAGCATAAATGCATTTTAGCATTAAACATTTCATGAATTTAATTTGTTGTTTATGTAATAATATACTAAAAATAAATAGTATTTATAAAAAAAATTACAATATTATATGTTAATATTTTATTTATAAATTTATTGAATACTCACATTTCTTCATGAAGATCTTTATTAATAAGTAATCTTTATGAAATATTAAAAAATAAATAAACTTGAAATAAATTATATATAATATTTATTATATGTTTAAAATATATTTTAGTTGATATTTAGCATAGCATTGACTCATTGATCTGTTTTGTTAGTTTATCGTTTGTAAAAAATTGCATGGATTATACTAAAGAAGTGGTCCCTATTTAGGCTATAATATAAGAATCTTAGAACCATAGTGCACAGTTGATACACACACAGAGCCTCTCCGCCCTGTACACAGTCGATGAGTCAGAAGTCCCACCTATTCGGGAGCAGCGAGAGTGTCGACGACTCCACCGTCGCTCTCTCGACCCACCACAGAGGAGACCTCAACAACCGAAGACTCAGCTCCAGCGGAGATGTAGAGCTCATCATCCCGCCAGGCATCTTCCGGACCTACCGGCGTCGCTGGTACATTGTCGGTCTGTTTGCCGTGACCACGTTCACACAGGGCCTCGTGTGGAACACGTTCGGTCCAATCGAGGAGACGGCCAGCGAGGTGTTCGACTGGGGTCCGTCGACGATTGCTCTGCTGCCCATATGGATTGGTATTATGTACCTGCTCACCTTTCCTGTCTGCATGTACATCACAAATGAGAAGGGTGTGTTGCTCACTGTTTGTTTTAGAACTCGACTTGAGACAACAATTGTTTTATCAATATTTAGTGTAGTTGTGTTATAATTCAATGCGGTATAACAACCACTTTAAGGTGTTTTTGTTTTATATTTTCTGTTATCGTATATAAGATTGTTGTATGCGTTTTTATGTTATACAAAAACATAAAATCATAATTTTTCGTAGTCTACAAACACTATAAACTATTGAAATGTTCGAAAATTTGTCTGTAAAAATTCTGTTAAATAGTCCTCATGTTTACTAATTGTATTTATATTCTGTTCATTAGGTCTTCGCACAAGTTTGCTGGTAGGCTCTGGAGCTATGGTGATAGGCACATTTCTGCGCTGTTTCTATGTTTCCAACTTTTTCTTCACATTGTGAGTATCTAGCTGTTATATATGTACAGTGTGTCTCAAAATATACGCATAATAGGTACGCAACTCGAGTTATGGTGTGGTGTGCGATTTTTGATAACCGGCTTATAATATTATGCGTATATTTTGAGACACACTGTATATTGTGAGTTGGAGTATTTATTTATATATACAATTGTATATTTCTAATCCACACTTACAAATATGATTTAAATGTTATTTCCACTGAGCGCTATAATCCGATTATAGGGCTTTTATCTTGAGTTTTGAAATCCTCCATTTTGATGACGTGCGTATGAAATGAGTGATAAATAACATTTGTAAGGTATAATGTGTAGTATATAAAATAATTTATTACAATAATTCCACTCGAATTGGGCAAACCGGTCTTGAACGGATTATGTAAGTATTGTTTGTAGTTTGTTCGATAAACTAAAACACAGTGCAGTTGTATTTCGAGGAAGGTGACCATCCTTTGGGCTCGCATTGTTGCGTTTTCGAAACGCTTTGATAATAACGCTTTTGCTTTTAGTAATGTTGGTGTTTTACTTATATTTTTGTTTTAATGAGATGTTTTTAATGTATTTCAAACTCATTTATGGTTTATTAAAAAAAATTAAAATAATATTTTATCAATTCAAATTCATTTAGAATATACTAAATTTTGACGCATCAAAGTATTTTTCATGTTGTTACTAAATTCGATTATTTATTAAGTCACACATAAATACGTTGATAAGAAACAGTATAATAAATATAATTATAGGACGTATTATAAATCAATAGATGTTTTTAAAAATACCCGCAAAAACTATTCTAAAATTGTGTAGCGTTAACACAACATTGACCACAAACGATATAAAAAGATACATTTTAATAATTTTACGATTTATTTTTATTTCCATCAAATAACTTCATTATTTTGTTTTCAAATCTATAATGACAAAGCATATTTTCATTTCTTATTTATAGTAATTGAACACGAGTTGATATTTGTTAATTTGATTGTCTGGGTCCATAGTATATGCTATGCGACCAATCTCTCAAGGGCTTTGATTGAGACCAGCTGTAAACATAATACTATCCTTTTCCAATTGACCAATCAGCATGGCCCACGTATGCGCCTGTCTCAATGGCTTCACTGGCACTCTCGTGCTGGGCGCGCCCACTGTTCTCTCCTCATCCTGGTTCTCGGAGAACGAGAGGACCACTGCGACTGCGATTGCCAGTGTCTTCAACTATATCGGGGTGTCTATAGCCTTTGTTCTTGGTAAGTTGAGTTGTTTACGTATCTGGTTCCCGAACTCTTTGATTTACTTGAAAATTCCTGGATTTTCAGATTTGATTGTCAATACCCTGGAAACTTCTTGATTTTAAAACGTTTTATTCGTCTATGATTGAAAAGTATTTCATTGATTAATGTGAAATGTTGACTCATTATCCGCATAGAAGGTTTAAACATTTTATTTGGTCACGTGGTCCAAGGTCAATGATGTCATCATTCGTTTAAATTAAATACATTTTTTTAATAAATATATTGTTTTGACGATATTTGATAATCAAAAATTAGACGTTAAAACACTTATATTATTAAAATAATTTGTTTGGGATAATTTTTATTAAATATTGACTATATTCAATCATTTTTGGCACATGGGTCCTTGAAAACACATAGAATTTAATCACGAAAAAAGTACTTCTTCTCTGTTGGCTTCTTCTTCCCTGTTCTCTCTTCTTTTCTCCTATAGTGTTCATATGGTTCATATGAAGCTATGTATTTTTTTGAATCCTTATAACAAACAAACGTGCACTATTACGTAACATATTGTTAGATGCTAATAGTGTTTACTATTTTATCAGATATAGTTTTTGTTGTTTCTGTTCTCAAATATTAACGAAAGAAGTGTAGATTTATACGAATATAATGTATATGTCGTTCCGAAAATTTGATTCCAGAAATTGTATTATTCTATAATATTTTGATATAATTATTGTTGACTTTTATACTGTTATTTATTTTCCAATATTATGAGGAAATTATTGTCATACACTTAAAATTCTATAATATTATTTCACATGATATATTATTATATGCAGAATGGACTAAAAGTTACAAACCATGGGAATATAGCACGCACACATTCTAACATAGTGCATTATATAATATAATAATTGATTATAACGACGTTGTTTGCAATAATGAAATCACTTCCATCAAGTACACCTATAACATGATAGACACTTACCGCATATTAACTACTTTGAAAACGTAGTTATAAAAGCCACAATATTTGAAACCCTTTATACCTCTTATCACAAGAAGATAAAGTCATACATTGGAGTGTATTATTATTATTAAGCTCTAACTGATCTGCCGTATCTGAATGCTCAATTAGTGTTTGAATACACTAAATTAATATTTAAAGGCTCAAAATCGCCTTTGATCATAGCATTTAATTATAGTAAGTCTATACTACAGAAAACCGCGTTTTTTTCCAAAGAAATTATTTTTATTTGTCAGTTTGAAATATAATAATTAATTTATGGAATGTGGAATGCTCATGATAAAATGATAATAAACAACAAATATGTAC
>JAUZND010076235.1:5032-16516 GCA_034780555.1 Coelogynopora nodosa | reverse complement strand
CCCACCAACAAATTATACACTTACCCCCCCCCCCCCCCATACCCCTATTAGAAAATAGTGCCAAATTGTCAATCTCCAAAATGATCAAAATTTCTCTAAAATTTCAGGAAATTTAGGATGCCTGAACATAATATTTGGGAGACACGAAAAATCAACATAACAAAGGGATAGTTTCAATTCAATATAAGGTTTTGCAATTTCGAGAATGTTTCAATCTAAACATATATTGCTACAAACATTCAGGCGGTCTACATTCTGTCGGTGCAAAACGCCCCGGATGGTCTGCCCGATGGAGGGGGGAGGAGGGGGCGGAGAGCCGCCTTGGAGACGTCGGTGGACGTTCTCGTGGCGATCTACAATCCGAAGAGGAATGCATTCTTCACCGGGCCTCAGGTCGTGGAGAAGGTCAACCTAATTCAGGCAGAGTTTAAGACGGAGTTCAATGGACAGGTCACCGCCTTCAATGACATCTGTACGGACAAGGTGGGCTGAACTAGAAAGCAGTGTTGTTGTTTCATTCAGGATGTATAGTTTCTTCTGAATTAATCCTTTAGATCACAATTTTGCTGTTTTTTAATTATAATGTCATAATTATTTATAATTATAATTATAATTACATCCAATAATATCCATAATCTTTAAAAGTGTGCTTATTTTTTACCTGAAATAAAAATGTCTCACTGTAAGTTATCCCTCGTCCCTTTTCTATAGGACTGTCAAATGGGCCGCTGTTTAACTCGAATTGCAATGGATACCCAGGGACGAATGAATCGTGTAGAGGTGTACAAAGTCAGCCATTCGTCGCCAACGTTTACTCTGGAATCCACGTGTATTTGTCAGAAAAACTATGGTGGTAAGTTAAAAAGTCGATAAATTTGTACTGGACTCATTTTTTAAAAGAATTATTTTTATACTACCGTATTATTTTTTCTGCTACTCACTAGTAGTAAGTAATAAAATTCTTATTTTTGTCGCTTTTAGGTAAAAACTGCGACATTCAGTTAAACGAGTGCGCGTTGCATCCCTGCAAGAGTCCAAAGGTGTGTGAACCTGAGCAAGCTTCGAGTCAGTACCGCTGTGTGTGCCCTCCAATGAGAACTGGAGAGGATTGTCAGCACATTAAAGAGGACATCAAGAACGCCTGCTATGATCAACAGTGTGTTGACCGAAGAGGTAATTCACATTATTATTAATTATTCCTTTGTAACAAAAATAATATATATAATGTTTAATATTATATTAAATGTAAATGTAATATTTCTGTGGAATTAAAAAAAAACTTCCTTAGAAATATTTACCATCTTTATAATATAATTATTCAAATTTAAAAAAAATTAGTATACGTTTGACCCCCAAAAAATTATAAACCCACTCTTTCAAATTGATTTTTGTGCCGCATCGCTTTTAAGCATACAATAATATAATGCTATACTAATTTAATTAAATTAGGATAATTAGCTATTTAATAAAAAATATATCAATTATATTGTTTACTATGTTAAGTATTTTCAGTAACTGGTATCGTTACTTTTTGACTTAATTACAAAATAAAATTTATTTATTAAATTTCTTTTTTAGTCGAAAAGCAGTGTAATTAATAGCTTAAAATATTTACGTTCTGTTTTAAAACAAATATTTAGAACACTCCTTTCTTTAACTTACAAAATCTTATAAAAGAAAGAAGAATGACATTTCCCCAGTAATCTGTGTGATTTATTCAGTGATAAGTTTTCCTGTATCGAGCGGAGGGCAAGTGTGTAATTTATACTCATCAAAGTTTAGTGACTTCTAACTTCTCTGGTTCTGTCAGAATGTCAATTCTAAACTATTGCATCACTTCCCTTGTGTAGATTAAGTGAACAAAATAAAGCGTCAGTCAGTCAAACTTATTCTGTCATAAAATAGGAAATAATGAACCAGACTGCCCTCGCTTTTGAATGTATAGCTACAAATCACGAAGCCAATAGGAATATGGCAACAGTTTAACTTTTGTCCAAATAAATCAAACTATATATTGAACATATGGGTACTCTCTCAACACTCTTACAGACATTCGTTTAACTGAATGTCGCAGTTTTTACCTAAAAACGACAAAAAAATAATTTTATTACTTACTACTAGTAAGTAGTAGAAAAAAGAATACTGTAATATAAAAATAATTCTAAAAAATCTGTCCGTGATATTGACTTGATAGCGACTGGACACCGACGACAGTAGTCAACAGCTAGCTTACTACCTCTGTTGTTATGGTTACTGTTACAGAGAAGAGCTCGATTATGTTCACCGGTGGAAGCTACATGAATTGGACTCTGATCAAGCCGAGCGCCGCCAAGATTGAGGTCGCAATGCATTTCCGCACTGAACAGCGCAGAGGCCCTCTACTCAAGGTGAGATTTGAACTTCGCTTCAGAGGTAGTGCTTTGCTTTGCTTTGATGGTAGCCTAGGTTCTTTTTAATAGTTTAGAGGAAAATAAAGGTAATAATTAATTTTTGTCGGCATTTTGCTATTTTTTCTTCAGAATTATTAGATTAATTATTATTTAACTTTTTGATTTGTGGCACTATATTCTCCTGTAAACAAAAGATTAACAACATATCTTATTTGATGAACTTTCACATTACGTGACAAGTTCGTGTTCCAGAATGTATAGTGTGTAGTGTTACAGTAGAAACCAAATGAGTATTGCTGTATTTATTAACCTAATTTTGTGATGGATTAATTATTAGCTTTTCATGAAAATATTATAGGTATTAGTTTTTGTAATTATATTAAGAAAAACACTTAAATTAATTTTAAAATATTAGCCGAACATCGGTTTTTTTTTCTATTTTATTCGTTCACGGAGATAGCAAGCTTTACAGGGATTGTGTTTTTCAGTTTAGAAGATCTGTTTCATGAATTTTTATCTATTACACCGACAAATATTAAAATATTAAACCAGCAATTAATGAATTGCCTATCAGTAATTCTATTTAAGTTTATCAAAACTATTACATGAGTTAATTGTCACTCTGACCCCCCCCCCCCAGATCCGGTGGAACTCCCTGCGTGACTTCGTCTTCCGCCTCAAGGACGGCCGCCTCTCCTGTGCAGCCGCCTCAGTGGACGGTGGTTTCCTTGGCGACGAGAGCAGTTGGGTCGCCTCGGACACGGCAGTGACGGACGGTCGTTGGCACTCGGCCAGGTTCCAGCTTCTGCGGGCGCCGCCGCCCAGTCAGGCCCGGAGTCGGGGTCAGGCGGGCCTGGCAGCCGCGGGGGCTGGGCAGGAGGTCTGGCTGGCCGAGCTGACGATCGATGGGATTCGGCCGCATACGGCCAGCATCCAGTGGCAGCCGGGGGACCCGCAGACGCAGCAGGTGGGTTTTTTAAAAATTTTTTATAGCGGCATTCTCGCCATCACATCTCCTCATGTGAAGAGTACAAGTCTCCCGCCATGCCCTCTACAGCTTTGCTAAAACTTACAATTTGAGAAGCAGTTAAGCATTAAGCAATATCCACCGCAGAGGGCAAATCAGCCACAGCAAGAGACGCCGATGCACAGACAGAAATTCTTCCTAAAGGAATGATGAAGCGCACCACAGCGGGCACTGTCTCTGAGCCTCTCTGGGCAGCCGCTGAATTTAATCATGTAAGGTGGCCTGGTCGGGATTCGAACCAGGGACCTTGGGTACTAGAGGCATGCAAGCTACCTCTGCACCTCTGCTGAACTTTAGATTTCATATATTTACGTACAATATAATAGACATTTGACGTAATACATAACTTAAAATACGCTCAAAATGACATCTTTTAGACATTTTAGAAAATGTTTTGTGTGAAAAAGTAATGAATATTAAAATGTTGTAGCTAATTATTTATGAAAATTGTATTTAAACTGATATTTTTCACTGTTTATTCTCCCCTATTTAACGCATTACAAGTATCATATCTTTGTCTTTAGATGGACACAGCTAACTAACCGTCCTATTAGAGAACAAAATATATATTTAGACTGTGGGTCAATTTCACCCCCTCCCCCTCCTCTTAAATAGGCTTCCAAATGCTCCAGGTGCTGCTACAGTTAACCACTAACTATCTCCCACAACCCCCCTCCCCCCCCCCGGCACCAGATCATACTCGGCGCTGAGGTGAGAAATTTATCCGCCAGCCACATGACCATCACGGACAGCTTCATTGGCTGCGTGAAACAGGTCGAGCTCAACGGTGTCAAGGCGCCCTACCAGGTCGGCCTGGCAACAGCCTCGACGCACACGGCACGGTTGACCCATGCTGATGGGGTCCAGTATGGTGGCTGCAAGGACAGCTATATGATGAGCGCGTGTAAGAGTGGGCCCTGCCGGAATGGGGATCAGTGTCTGTCGGTGGGGACTGACTTCAAGTGCATGTGTAGGGCGCCATTTGAGGGGACTCGGTGTGACGTGACCTACTCGCCTTGTCAGGTCAAGCCCTGTCGGAATGGGGGAAGGTGGGTACTGAATGGGCATGGCAGCCTCCTGTTTATAAATATCCTTAATGTTTTACATATTAAAATTAGGACACAACATATTCGTCATTTTCTGCTTCATGCAAGTAGTTAGTTTCCTATACTGTCCTTAGATGTAGAAGGCACTTAGATTTAAATTTTATTATTACCAGCAAGTTTACTAAGTTTCAAGCGGAAATAATACAATAATCTCTATGCTTATCTCAATTGATATTTCTTCGTTTATATAAAAACGGTAAATACGTGTACATGAAGTTAATAGTGTTTAAATGTCTTTAAAATGTATATAATGAACCCAAAAATTTACTGAATTTGTACTTTCAATTATTTACGAAATTCAGAAATTCACCACAATTACCACTGCATCCGTTGCACTATGTTTGGTTCACAAAATAATGTTCATTTTACATTTAATAGAAATCTCTTATTCATTTGGTTGCTAAGTATCCAAACCTCTATAGTTTCTGTATACGAAAGAAAAGTAAAGGACACATGTTTCAGATTGGCTTCAGTGTTACCGTTGTGTCGTAAGCTTTTCAGAATAAGCGTTTGTTTATTATCGAATCACAAAGGAAGAAATTGTGGGCCGATTGTGGATGTCAGTTGACTCAGCACGTATTTCCATCTAAGAAATTACATATAAACTCGGATTAAATTATCGTGGCTATGTCTTGATTAAAAATGAAATAATTGCATCAAATTTAAAACCTTAATAAGTTAATTGTTGGTTAGCTCAATCTTGGAAAGTATCTACCATAAAAAGTATTGTGTTCCAACACCTATACTACTTCCCAATAATCATAATAGATGCCAGTCCCAGCCAGGCAGCCAACACTACGCCTGCTCCTGCCCTCCCTGATTGTATCAACTTGTTTTAGTCCCACACCTCCTATACTACTTCTCAATAACCCCCACAGATGCCAGTCTCAGCCAGGCAGCCAACACTACACCTGCTCCTGCCCTCCCTGATTGTATCAACTTGTTCTAGTCCCACACCTCCTATACTACTTCTCAATAACCCGCACAGATGCCAGTCTCAACCAGACAGCCAGCACTACACCTGCTCCTGCCCCCGGGGCCTCTCTGGTCGGCACTGTGAGCTGGGCCGCCATTGCACCGCCGCTGTCAACCCCTGCCTCCACTCGGCCGTGTGTCAGGAGACCCCGGTGGGGCCAGTCTGCCTCTGTCCCAGCGGCTATCGCGGGGCTCGCTGCGAGCACGACATCAACGAGTGCCGCGAGCGCTCGCAACTCTGCTCTGGCCGGGGGGTCTGCGTCAACAGGCCTGGCGACTTCCGGTGCAACTGCACCCTGGGCTATGCGGGCGAGTTCTGTGAGCGGGAGGGGCTGGCCGTGCTGCATCCGGACTCGAATCCTCTGGGGCTGACGCAGACACATGTCTACATCATTGTGGGGGTGTTGGCGGGCCTGTTTCTGCTCGCGCTGTTCACGATTGTGATCCTGGTGTGCAAGTACCGGCGACGGTTGAGGTGAGACTTGGGTTGGGGGGTCAATGCTGTACATTCTTCTGCTGAGTATTGTTACTGACTGTGTTTGGGTTTAGATTTGTTTGAAATATAGTAATACTTTAAGTTTTATCAATTAATAATTTTCAAATATTTTAGACTTCATTTAGATGAAACCTTAGGACTCTCTGATTCAATAACGATTTTGTAATGTCCTCTTATAAACCTGATAGCATTATCTTACCGTTCTCCTTACCTTAGATATTGATTTGTTACAATTTATATTGACTTTTATAGTATCGATTATTAAGATATTAGCTTCGATACATGTTTAATCTATTGAATTTCTATGTGTAACCACCGCTGAAAATATAGAAAACATGCCTAGATATGTTTTTACGAAACTGAATTGTATGTTTTTTTGCATTGTAATATATACGAATATTCCTATTTTCCTGCCAGGACGTTGAAGGATGGTGTTTTCACCATTGTCGAGTCAACACAGTAAGTATGACGGGCCCATTCCAATTATCGATCGTAAATTATTGTCCCACTTATGACGTCGACATTAATTGATTGAATCTGCTCACATTCATTTAAAAAAAAAAGTTTAAAATCTCGATAAACAACTTTTCTCACTGGTGCTAGTAAAAGTTATTTGTTGTCATATTTTGTTGACTTGAATTATTTTTTAATTCTCAAGCTTTGTATCATTTTTGTCGAAATCTCTAGTTATGAAGTTCACAATATTGTTTTGTGTTAATTAAATACTTAATAAATTATGATTTGACTCAGTTTCGCAATAATAATTGACCATTTTTCGGTGTTGGACACTACATTATGCCTTATTTTAATCACGTAAATCTTATTGCAAGATTATTCTATACATATATTTATGTTACAATTATTAGTATATTATGTAAATATCATATCGCTTACATTATATAATGTTATGCTAACTGTCTCATCTTCTCACCTATATTTTGTTGTACATTTATCGCGTTATATAAAGTTTGTATGGCCATCATATCGACTCCTAACTACACTGGCTTAGATAATCATATATAATCACATCATTTTGCTAACTTATAATGACATTTAAGTATTGTGACCAATTATGCAAACGTTATGCATCAAGATTACACTTTTTGTTGAGTCTTACTAAGTTTATTAACAAGGATAATTCCAGTAATTTTGTTAATATTCAGATCTTATAACATCATTATAATGTTGAAATAAGTTTTACATGATCAATATAAAAAAAAAAAATATAGAATAATTATATTTTATCCAACTTAATTCTTAGTATTCTGTGTGTTTCACATCTTATATGGAAAGGGTGTTATACCCCTTGTTGAAACCCTTTTTATTCCATTCCAGATATTATAACGATTCCACCTGATCTAACCTTCAGTTTAATATATCATCTTTTGTCTCTCCCCTCTGACCCTTTCCTGTTAGAGTCAGTCCATTCTATAATATAGCTCACTGCCCGATTGCATGTATTGTACTTCCCACCCGGTACTTTGAAATGTGGATTTATTGCTAGTTAAGATATCTCATTTCCTCAAAATCGTAAATCGTGATCAAATTCGTGGTAGTATCTGTAGAGTAGTAACTGAATTTCAGGTATAATTTCGGTAAAACTTTTTTTAAATATTTAGATCTTCGCAAGTCTCAGTTAGTAAGATAAGTAAGTCTTCGAAGCGTGATATAGGAAAATATAAGGTATATATTTACTTAGAAATTACTAAGAAATTCTGAGTATCGGGTGGAAAAAATTGATTGATTAAAAAAAAATTATTGGGGGGAGGGGGGTTTGATCTAGAGTCGACATATCTCCTACTACTCAAGTTTCGCATACGTCCCACAAACCACTACCAATCACCACAACCACAACCTCAACCACCTCCAGATACGAGCGCAGCCGTCGCCACTCGCTGAACGACCTCGAGAAGGACTCGCGCATCCAGATGCTCCCACTGGACCCTAACAACTACAGCCGCCAGGGCTCCTTCTGCTCGCGTGTCTCTACCATGACGCCCTCGCATCACGCGCACCACAACTGCTCGCAGACCCTGCTCAATCATCACGGCGGGCATCATCAGCGCGGCAGCAGCAACTACATCGGCTACAATGTGTCCCCGCCGCCCACGCCACTCTCGGGCTGCCAGTACATGCACGGCGGCGGCGGTGGCAACCCATACAGGTGAGATTTGCTGTTCGTGACGTTAAATAGAGAAGCTTAAATTAAATAGAGAAAAGAAAAAAAACTTCCCGGTAAAGTGTACGTCTTGTCAAATAGACAAAAATTATATAATTACCGTATTCACTCTATTGCCTAGGGCTTCTATTGATTTTTTACTTAGAGGGGTGGGCTTTTATTGGAGAGTAGGCTATTAATAGAGAGTAGGCTTCTAATAGAGTAAATACGGTAATTACAACAATATTTAGCCTAAATTGTAATGAAACCAATTTTTTTATTGTTTGTAAGACATAATATTAGTTTTGTGTGATTTATATTGGTAATTAGTTTAGGCCTCCTAGTTTCGTGAGGACAGTTCTGGTTTTAGAGGCCGCTGTCGTCGACGTCCTGGTCAAGTAGTCAAATATCCTGGTATTTTACAATGTCTGGAAATTAATTTTGTATTGTGCTGCAGTTTTGAGGAAAAGGCAAATTCAATGAAATTTTTCTGTGCTTCTCATATTATTAATTTTTACACAATTATTATTATTAATAATTTTATTTTTAGCATTTTTACAGTATTATGTTTACTGGTCAAGTATCCACTTATGCATATTGATTTTGCTTGTACATTATATTATATTTCGCGTAATATTAAACATAATATGTGTCGTCTGGATACTTTTAATAATTATTGGTAAAAGTCAGAAATTTTCGAGCTTGTTTGATAATTGAGGCATCATAAACTGTCCTGGTTTTCAGCCTCGACAGTTTGATAGTTAGGTCTATCTGTAAGTTGATTAATGCAAATTTAAGGTGAAACTTATAGTATATTTTTATTTATTTTCGTATAATATTGTAATACATTTTTATGGAAATTTTGGATATTGATTTTTCGTAACATTTCTACAAATTTTGATGAATAATCGTATCATTTGAACAGGCCAGGACGAGCTGGAGGACGTTGGGGGGCCTATGAGCGACGGGTTCGGCGGCCCCCAGTCCTCCGAGGTGACCCGGCTCCGGCTCCGCTGCGACCACTACAGCCTCCTGGTGCAGCGGGCCCAGGACCATCTGGCCGAGGTGGTGCGCCTGCCGCCAGCAGCGAGCGTGGCCGAGGATCTGCAGCGGGGGGCGGCTGACTGGCTCGATCTGGTCTCGGAGTTGGACAATCGGGTGCTGCTGCCAGCGGTCGAGTCGGGGGCGAGAAAGGAGGAGCGGGAGGAGAGTGCCGCCATAGCGCGGTTGACACGGGAGCTGGAGAAGGTGCGCTCTGGCTGTTGTTAGCTGTTGGTGGGGGGTTCCTATAGGTGGCAGTCCTCCTGGAATGTACGAAAAATTAAGCCTGTAAAAGATAAACTTTTAGAAACATGGGCAAATATCTTGTTAAATACAAATAACAAAAATATAGATGTTTATAATTGGTCCTGCAATTGATTTTAAAAAAGTTTTGGAAAACTGAGACTGGAAAAATGTAGAGTTGTCTTGTGTTATTCTTGGAATAGGCTTAATATTTATCTAGTGTCTTAAAAAGCAATTTTTTTTATCGTATTTGAAAATATCTGTGTACCGTAAAATGTATCATAAAAAGGAAATGTTTGAGCAATTACTATTGTTTTATGTATTCTTAATACTTGAGCATTTATATCGTTTATTTTGTTATTTCTTGGTATAATAATCTTTGTATTTTCTTTCGTTACATTCCATTACTGGCTCAGTTATTAATAATAATAACAATGATAAAATGTGCACTCTAATTTGATTGAAAACTGCAATGTGAAATTCATTTTCAGGTACCTTGGACAAGGATAAGTTGATAGTTAAATAAAAACAATTTCATGTAATATATAGTTAATATTATATATAGTGCTATTATTTGAATTTATGTACCTAGATGATAATTTTTATTTACACTTTGAATTAGATTCTTTTAAGGATTCAATAAAAATCAAGAATCTAGTGAAAAAACGAATAATGGAATTACCAAGTCAAAAATTATTTTTCAAAATTAAGGTTATATTTACAGTATGTTATTATAAAAATCAAATATTACATTCTTTTATAAAAATCAAATTGTTGTTGTGACAATTTATTCACCACACTTCATGCCACATTCTAAGTAACACTATATTAGCATGGGGCCTTCATTTAATTCATGTAACCCGGTTACGGTATATTTTCCAATCTTGAACGTATAAGATTAATTTGATGGGCACGTCTGGTGCCAGCAGCCGCCGTAATTCAGTCTGTAATAACATATTATAACACGCTAAAGTTGTTGCAGTTATTGTGATATCTCACAGTTAGATCTGAGCCAAGGAGTGGAACAGATGGTTCACCTTTTTGGTGTGACTGACTGTACACGGGCATCGGACGTTCTTGGTGCTCCTCGTTTTGGGTGTTTTGGGTGCCCGGCACGTTTACTTTGATAAAGATTGGAGTTCTGTCAGTTCTGAATATTATTTGGGCTGAAGTGGTTTAAACGTTTACTTTAAAAAAACAATAATGACAATTTGTTCTGAGCACGTTTCTCTGTTTGTGTAATTTGAGAGAAGTGAGAGAGTGTTTGTACAACAGTAATTTCTTTAAGGAGCAGAATATAAAAGATGATAAAGTTATACATTTTACAACCACTTCATTACACAAGTGATTTTTTTGTAGTAATTTTAGATTGATACAGTTTACTTTATAAATTTTAAGGTTGACACTGCGACTGGTCATAAAATCATATCCTCATCATATAAATCGATTTTGTAAATCGAAAAAAATATTCTGAATTAATGATGTTGTTTTTAAAGGTTATATTGCGTTATATAATTTGATGTTTATTTTTTTATTATTTCTTAACAGGGATTGATTTGATTTATTTTAATACGCAAAATAGTATACAAAAAAATCAAAACCTTTTATATCTAAAAATGCTTATTTTTATATACAGAAAAGATTATATTTCAAGTTTTTATTTTTAGGCAAAGCGTGATCTCACAAACGATGAGGACATATTCGCTGAAAAGACGAAGGAAGTAAACGACCGACAGGATCGCATTAACGAGCTGGTAAATATATGTCTATCACATGTAGTCTACGTCCAGCACTCTACGTCCATCACATGTAGTCTACGTCCAGTACTCTACGTCCATCACATGTAGTCTACGTCCAGTACTCTACGTCCAGTACTCTACGTCCAGTCCTCTACGTCCAGTACTCTACGTTCAGTACTCTCTACGTCCAGTACTCTACGTCCAGTACTCTACGTCCAGTACTCTACGTCCATCACTCTACGTCCAGTACTCTACGTCCAGTACTCTACGTCCAGTACTCTACGTCCAGTACTCTACGTCCATTACTCT